>JAWNNV010000389.1:0-174306 GCA_035044485.1 Scaptomyza reducta
AAATGCTTTCTGTGGTTTTTATACACACAAACATGAAAATTCGACAAATTCTCGTTTATGACCAGAAACATAATTTTCATATTTTTGTTATTTTTTGATCAAAATGCAATATCTTATCAGTTTTTTCTAGCCCCCGCATAACACGCAAAACCCGCGCATAAATTGCAAATGAAAGTTTTTACAATGCTCGAAATGCATATGGAAATTTCAATGAACAATTCAAAATGATTTACACGCATTTCAAAGTGCATTCTACAACATTCAGCACATTACAAAGAATATTTTTGAATCAAATTTATCTGTGGACTGCGTAAGAGAATAATTGCACAATAAGTTAAATTAATTGGCTGCTTTGCATGCAAATGCAAATCTTAAGATTAATGACTGTCAACTAAATATGTTAGTATTTATAAATAACACAAAAATTCTTAAGCGCTAAGACTGAGTCCAAGGCATGGCGCCTATAATTGCGCAATACTCACTTAAATATTTGCGGTGGAATTAAATTGCAAGCTTGCAATTGCAATTCAGTTTGCGTTAAGTTTACCCATTGAGATTCAAATGCAAATTGGAATTGGTGTTTTGGTTTTGATTTGTTGTTAGAGTGTTGAACAAGCGCCGCCAATTTGTGCGACCAACTTGTGAATTGCACTTCAATTTTGTATATTTGGCACGAAAATTTCACTCGATGTCACGATTGCAGTCGCTGCAACTGCACCAAGCACACTGTCTGTCTGCGGCCGCACGTTTTATATCTAAAAGATGCACACACAGGTATGCCAATTAATAGTTAACCTTTTTCACTTGCAACGTGTTGCAAATTGTTCAGCTGACACTCAAAATATACCACACAATGATCGAATATTGACACCGTTTTTTTAGCCAGATTTTTTTTTTCAAGTTGTTAGCATTTTATCACTGGCACATAAATCTTGATCTTGTTGCATTCAATTAGCTTTCGACAACTATCCTTTCGCTTGACAGTTGCACTTGGCTCTGTCTTCGACAACTCAACGGTGCCACACAAAATACCAACACTTTTTATTTTTGTCACTGATTACGATAAATAATTCATCGCGATAATACGTTTCGAGAGATTTTTGGCCAGCTTTGTGGCGCAGCATTAAGAAATTCGCCGTCTGGCTCAGTCACAATTTCACATTGAACTGAATTTGTGTGTGGCATCGTCGTGCGGATTTTCCTGTTTGCTGTTGCCGTTGCTGCTTCTGCTGCCGCCGTCAACGCACACTGTGGCAAACTGTAGAATACGCATGTGCCAACAGTTGGTTGACTACTTAACAGTAAATAAATAAGAAATCAACGAACTTGCGAAGCTTGCTTTAAAACTCAATAATTTATAGACCTTAACCGAAATGATATTAAATCGATTTTAGGCTTTGATTACACATCTGTTCTTAATATAATAATAGTACGCCAAGTTTTACTTAACCTTTTTATTCTCTATTCTAAGTTAACTTTTAGTAAAAAGAAACTAAGAAAGAAGCTTAAAACAAATTTCTAAAACACAACACTTATTAAAATGTTGTCAAAATAAAGTTTATAAAACTAATTAATATCATTTCAAAATAACTAAAGATATATATAATCTTACATTAAAGTCTTGCAACATACCAAATCACGAAATGGGCACTGTGCAGCGTCGACGTTGCCATGCGCTGCTTGATTTCACTTCAGAAAGCTTTGCCGGCACCAGAAATTGAAACAGAAACACAAACAGCTGTTTTTTGTTTATGTTGCTCAACTGGTTTTGCGCACATGTTGCGTGTCAATATGTTGCCGCTGCACTTGAATGTTGCACGTCAGTGTCTGCCACTGCACTTGATAATGTAGATGCGCGTTGCCAAGTTAAGTACCTCAAGTGTTGAGTTAATATTTGTAATAATTCTCGCATTTAATTAAGCTATCCATGTTGCTGGCAACATTTGATGTTGACCAATAAAATGCTGCTTAGCAACATGCGAAAGCTTTGCGCATAGCAACATTGTGATAAGCATTTATGTTAAGCTTTCTTATCAAATGGCAGCTAAGCAAACAGCAAGTGTTAAATTTTAATTAATTCAGGTATTTAGATCAAATGCCTTAACTAGCGCAATAAATTTTGAAAAAATTGATGTTTACTTAATGCCTTATGTTTTTTATGGCCCAGTTTCTTCAAGTATGTCTTATAAAAATTCTAGGAATATGTTTTATGATGCTTATAAAATATATGATCGTAAAAATGAGCAATAAACATTTAAAAGTTAACACATTTTTTGAAATATTTCGTATCTCTTTCGGGGTTTTTTCAAGCATCTTTTTCATATATATAGCTTTAATTGATTTGAGTGACGTAAAATTCTTGACCCAAATACCAATGCATTTTATTCCCATACAAAAGTCGACAGATCTCCAAGAAAAAACCACAAGACAAAAGCATAAGCCAATAATATGTATGTTGTTGTGTTTAAGTTGTTGTTATTGTTTCTGTTGTTAATTGCATGACAAAACGGCATCAGAAAACAAATAATCGTCAACAATCAAAGCCGAACAGAGTAATTTGTTATTGCATATATTAAATGGCAACAGCTGCTTTTATGAATATCGCATTTAAACTCAATTCGAACATGTTCGAAAACTTTGGCAGCATCGCATAAATAAACAATTTGTTCTTATAACTTTTTTTTTGGTTTGTGTCTCACTTCAATATCTGCAGGCACATTTATCGCTTTAGTGTTTATTTATTACACGCATTTAGTCATAAAGCACAGCGCATAGAGAAATGAGACAAACAATTTCAGCGACTACAACGACAACGATGAATGCCGACACTCATCATGTTCACCTGTCATGTGGAAATGAATTTAACAACAACAACCAAACGCACAAAAACAATAATAAGCGCTGAAATTAAACAAATGTCAACGCGTGAAATTATTTACTAGACTTTTATTAAATTCTTTTATTTTTAATATAAACACAATTTTTAGTATTAAAAAAATAATGATAATAAATAAATATTGCCACAAGCGTAATATTATTTTTAAAACACTCCCCACAAACAAAAAATAAATATAATTTTGAGACGTCATGCGTAGGTGTTGTACGAAGATAAATATGTTCATCTTGGCGACATCTGACAAATTTATTATATCTGTAAAATACTTGTGTATGTACACGTAACATACATGCTCTGTCTCTGGTTGCTAATTGGCCTGCTGATAATGCGACTAGAAACAAACATAGATCGCCCACGTACTTATTTATATTATTTGCTTAAGACTTAACACACGACAACAAGCGATGCTAAGGGTCTTTGGCGTGTTAAGCTTCTCTAATGCGCATTTAATCACATTCAATTAAGTGTAACTTTTATTTATGAGTGCTTATGATAAATACATTTTTAAATGCCCCAAGAATCCATTTGAACCACCCAAGCTGATTATCATAAGTGAAAGCATTTTGCATACCAACGACATAGCGGCACACATACTTCTATACAGACAACATAACTGCATTTGACACATACAAACAAATAAAGAACACATATAACACATTATGATGTTGATGATGATATGCTAAACGTTGCCATTGAAATGAACAATTGTGCAGACAAATTCACATCAAGGCTAGAGACACCCACATAAACATTAAACACACACACTCACACTCACACACAGACTTTGCTCATTGTGGTCAACTGCAGCATGGAGGCCATTTTAACATTCAACGAATTGCGGCAGAAGTGACGCCCAGACTGCCATAGAAAATCATAAGTTAACAAAATGTTGACTGTTGCTAATAGTGCATAACAGAATTTTCTATTTATACGTATTTATGTATGTGTGAATGCGTATGTTACAGTGTTGAAAATAAATACTTAAATCACGAATACTAGAAAGGGAATTGAAAAACAACTATTGCTTTTTTATCTGTTGATAAAATATGAGCTTAAACGATGTTTTTAAAGAACATCTTCAACTTAAGGAAATACAAAAGAAAGCCTAACCACATAAATATTTGTTTTATTCGTGCGTACCAAGGAGGTCACTGAATATATATAAGCATTCGCATGTGTGCGTTTCTTGTCCTTGCTTATCACATGCAACAGCTTGTCAACCACATTATATGTGCGCAATAATGTAGAGCCCTGCAGTTGCCCAACAGCCGACACGTCTTATGAGCAATTTGCATAATGAGCATAAAGAATGAAAATGGTGGCACTGTAGCATGGCTTTGATTTCAAAAGCAACTGAAGGCTAAAGCGGCAGGCCCAACAAAAGCCAACTGACCCAATTACTCTGCCTTCATCTAAAGTTACAACCAAACTTCAAGTGTTAGGCATCTGTCTGTCTGTAACCCAAGGCATTTTGTGTTCTTTCGGAATTTTTCGGCTGGCTTAAAGCTATCACGCCGAAGAGTGGCGTGCCAAATTCCAAAGGCGTCTAAATCTGCTGCTGATTTATCTAAACGATAAGGTTCAAAGGTAAATAATCTGATAAAATGATGTACATATTTGTATACACTTCTATTTGTAAAAGCGAATTCGCATGCAGCCAACCAAGCAAACAACCACTTTAAACATCGCAATCAGCACTGCACCACAGCATCTTAGCTCATTAGCATTTTGATTTGGTTAAATCAAACATATATTTCCGGCAAGAGGAATGACAACAAACATTGAACCTACACGCAGGTCATTGGCTTTTTAAATGTAGCGAATCTTAAATTGATAAATATTGAAATTTGAAAGGCGACCAGACCAATCAAAGTTTTTTGTTAAGCACATCAAATATTTTATATGAAAATAATTTAAAAATTTCCCCACTGCTTGCTGAATGGTGTTAAAAAGAATCTGATTTATGTGCTCAATTTAAATATTCTTTTCCAGGAAAAAGTTAAATCTGACGAATTTTGTAAATACATTAAAAGAAAAACAAAGCGTGTTTCCGTAATCGTCATGTTAAACGAATAAAAAAGATTTTTGTTCAGCATCTTGGCATTAGAATTCTAGTAGGCGCTGAAAATAGCATTACAAAACACAACCAAGTCATTTTACTTTAACCGTCAGTTGGAAGTATACAAATATAAAACAATAAAAATTCATACATTTATTTTTTCTTTACAAGTAACAAGAGCACATTTTGTATTATCAAAGCAAAACAGGCATACAAATCTCGTTTTGCATATGAAATTGTGAACTATTATAATATATCTTTGGCGGTAAGTTCGAGTTCCACCAATAGGAATTCATACAAAAATTGATAAAATGGTGCGCACAAATCGACGTAAAAACATTGAAGAGGTATATGGCTCCAAACTGGAAGCCATCCTACCGGGACGTCAGCCCATTCCTCAGGCGGGCATGACCAAGACGGCAGCAATGCGTGTTGCCTCCGCTCGCAAGGGGGACGCTCGCACCCAACGCAGTTATGTAACTGCCAATGATTATTATATTACAACAAATGTGCCAGTGAATACAACGAATATGTGCAATGCTCCCAGTGGCATTCTGAATCATCCATCAAAGACAAACCATTTGCCGGTACAAAGTAAGGCTTCAGCCGGCCAAGTTCTTAACTACGGCTCAATGTCGGGACGCCGCATTAAGCCAATGGGTCTGCCGGCGCCACAATGCCAGCAGCCGAAGGTGAGCTTTGTGTCTGGGGGCAATAACAAGCCACACTGTCATCCACAACATCCACATGCCCATGCTCATCAATATGGTCAGGGGATGACAATGGCTCAACGCACTGTCTATATGCCCAACGAAGCATCGGAACCCCATCAAATGAATTACTCCGAAAGGGATGAAACACAGGCACGTCGGACACATATGCAATCGCATCATCAGATTCCACATCCACATCCGTTGCAGCATCAGCTGCAGCAGCAGATGAATCTTCCCAGCAGCACCAACAAAAATGGGCAGCTTCATTCGCATATGAATATGAAGCATCAGCATGAACAGCAGCGACAGCAACAACAACAGCAACTGCGTACAGGACATACTCGTCAGCGTGGTGGCATACAACCTCCAGCTGCCACTGAGGATGATGAAGATCCCGAAGAGTTCTTCGAGCTGATACGACAAACTGTTAAGCAGGCCGTTGGTGTAAGTAACTTACCTTCGATCCAAATAAAAAAAACTTTCTCTTTTAATACATTCTCACCAAACAGACAACAATTTCCGAGATTGTGAATAGAAATTTTCGCGACTTGTCTGGCAAAATGGAACGTTTTTCGAATGAACTAAAGAAGACCAACGATTCTTTGGCCAAATTGCATACTGAAGTTACCAACAGTAAGTAAAACAAATCCAACAAAGCTCGTATAATATGAGATCCTAATAAATCTGTCCTTTTGCAGAGGTAACCCACTATGGGGAGGAGAATACACGTCAATTTCGCTATCTGTGCATGAAATCGGAATACGATAAAATGTTTTATCAGCAGCAGCAGCACCAGCAGCACCAGCAACAGACTTTGACAACCGGAAAAAAAGCAACTCCACAAGCGGTCCCAACTCCAATAGTTAATCCCAAGCTGACGACAGTGCCCTCTAGAATTCCCAAACAGGCAACTGCTTTTAGTAATGTTAAATCTGGCAAGCAGCTGACAGCTGCAAAGTTGGGTTACGGCAGCCAGAAGAAACTAGCAGCTGAAAGCATCAAGACGCTGGATCCTTGTGAACGTCGCAGCAGTTCCAAGTCATCACACCATCGCCCCACAGAGGAGCAACAATCGTCGTCAGAGCAGAGCGTCAATGTGAAGTCCTCCGAGCTGGGTGTACGCGAGGTCTTGGGGCACATACAACGCTTTTGCACACAGATGCAACTCAACGACATCAAGGAGGAGCTGCCAAAATACACTTCAAAAATAGGCATCCAGGAGGTGAAGATAGGCCAGAAGGCAAGCAGCAGTAACAATGTAAATACAAGAGCTGGTCCTTCGGTAGCGAATGTGCGCGAAGTGGAGGATACGCCTGTGGATAGCATGGACGAGATTGACAATTTCGAAAATAGCTCTGATGATATGTCCCTGTACAGTGGTGATGACGATGATTGCAGTGAAGGGGCATACGACGGCAACAGCACAGCACGTGCACCACTAGAAACACCGCGGGCTAAGCTGCAAATACCACATATTAACCAGGGTGCCGGCGATGGTCAGTGATAGATAGACACGAAACACTTAATATCAGGAAAACAATACAACAAAATTTTTTCAGAAAGCAACATTCATTGTGATTTACTTTTATCTGGAGCGTGAAAATTTTAAACTTAAAAAAAACCATTTAGCTTATTCTAATTGCAAGAAATTAATTGCGTGACTTAATTCAAAAATTATAAAAAGAAAATAAAAATATATATATAAACTGTAAAAACACAAAACCATGGATTTTAAATATTTTGTTTTGACAACTGTTTCTTCAAAGGCATTTCCAATGCCTACTAAGTAGCTACTTACAGCTGACCCATATAACGATCTGGTATTATATCTGATGTCCATCGGTGTCACTAAGCACAGCATATTATATTGACTGCAAAATATGGAAACGCTTTAAGAGCTGAGCACAAAGCACATGTCACAGAGAGCTGACACAAAAACCAGGCATAATTACAAGTCGAAATGAATGAATGATTGAATGAGTGAATAAGTGAGTGAGTGAGCGCGAGCGGATGCACCAAAACACTCACCCTCACCCTGACTCTCAGACCCACATTTACTAACTGAGCACTTGCATTTTTATGGGCTTACGGCTGTTTTAGAACTTGCTAACGTTACAAGCCAAAACAGTTGAGAAATGGACGTGAACGTGGTCGTGTGAATGACTAACCGACTAACCGTTAAAGTGAAAGAATTACACAGTGTCGTTTTGCATTCGTACTAATCGTTTGTGTAAATTGATTACATATTGCTAGTCCCAACTGTATATTGCATAAACAAATCATTTTGTTTGTCCAAAACTGACCCAAAACATTTGACTTTGACATTTACGCTTGCCCAAAAACTGTAATTAAAGTGCACAAAGTCGCATTTTGTCAAACGGACAGCAGGACTGTTGGTTAGATGTACAGAAACTAAATGAAACTTATGCAATGACATTGGACTCGGGACTCGGGCCAAGTGATTTGACTCGCTGCAATTGCAGTTTTTGGCTGCTGTTCGTTGGCCATGTGTTGACATTAATTAAAAGTGTTATGCAAAACAATCTAAACCGGAAACCCGCCAGTTAAAACTGTGCAGCAATGTCAATGCCCATTAGGGATTTTCTACCTTTTTCCTCCACACGCTGTCATGGACAATTTTTGAAGGATTTCGCTATTACAGCTAGCATTCGGTTGCTAAATAAAGAAACGTTAAAAATGTATAAATTTATAAGGTCAAGACATGTTTATAATATATAAAAAGTAGGAACCAGAGGAAAATAAGTGAAATAATTCAGAAAACGAAAATTCACTAACCCCAAATTATCGTTGTTGAAAATTATTACGAACAATTTTAACTTGATTTATATTCCTTAGTGAAATCAAAAGTTTTTTATCCAGAAATTGCCTACAATTAGTTAACTAATAGTACAAATATCAAAGTTTGCAATTTCCATAATAGTACTACATTGGTAATAATCTACCCAACAATTTTCGCCACTTTCCAACCCCTAGCAAAAATTCGTTACGTGCGTTTGTGTAACTCAAAACCCGCCTCAATCAGCCGCGTAATTGTAATGACCAATGTTTGAACTTCAAACTTCAGCTTGCTGCAGCCACAAGACCAACACAAAAGGGTTACACTACTCAAACACGTCACGAAACGTTGATATTTGTAATTATGGAATATTTTTTCACTCAGACGTCAAGCTGAGTGAGGCCAGCAGTTGAGTTCATTACCATAACAACGGACGGGTCCGTGCCGAATACGTCGGCCTAAGCCAAGTTGGCCAAAACAAAATAAGCAAAACAGGTGCAAAACGTTACAACGCGACATCGCAGCTCGGGGGTGGCTAAACAGAAACTCGGGAACTCAGAGGAAAAATAAAATACCAAAAAGAAAAACATACCGCTCACACACTCAAAAACCAATACAACATAATTGAAATGCGACTCAGTTTGTTAACAATGTGTGCCGTGCCGCAGTAGTTGCAATTGCAGGTAGGGCTGCACCCGTTGGCAACGAAACGCAACGCAACGCAAATTGTTTGTCTATCTGCGAATAACAAAAAAAAAATCTGGATAAAAAAGAACGTCGAAAAGTATACGAATAATATATAATTCCAAAAGTTTTTGTGTTGTGCTTCAACTGCGTACTTCAGTGGGCAAATATAAAACGACAATCGTTTAACTGACTCTAAAATTGCTGAAGCGTTAAATTTTGGCATTGATTATAGTTTTTTGGTTTTTGTAGTATAGACGTTTCGTAGCTCAGCTGCTGATCATTAGTGTGGTGGTATAAAAATAAAGTCCATTAAAAATAAATTTCAAAAATTTAGTTTTGGTGTAATCAAAACAGATACATAAAAAAAGCAATGGAAAAATCTGCGCCACTGTTAACAAGCCAATTTGCGTTGAATAATAAGTTCCGCAGAAATTAGTACATATTGATTTTCCATTTGCTTTTCACATTTTCTGCTAGTCATTTAAAATGCAATGAAAAAAATAAATATGAAAAACTTAAATATGTGCCAGCACATTACTTTGCACTGATACGAACGTCAAGTGAGAAAAGCAGGAAAAGAACTGTACCAGGCCATCCAAAGCTTGTGTAGCTTTATGTATGTCTCAGACTTTGTGTGTGTGTGTTTCTCTGTGCCAGTGTGACAATTTTTAATGCGATTAAAGTACAACACTCTCCTAAAGAGTCCGAAGGCAAAACGAAATGCTAAATGTGTCTGTTAAAGAAAGGCAAAATCCAAAACCATTTGCACAGTACATATCAAGCCTATGTATGTGATGTATGGTAGTTTTTCAAAGAACTTATATTTCCTTTTTAGTCCACTTGCGTTTATTGAGTGTATAAAAATGCTACTAATTGTCCATAAATGCTGAATGCTCCGGAAATACGACAAAAAACGTTAACAAATTGTTGACAGAACATTTTTTAAATTAAATATATAAAATTACAATAACGGATAGGGCCATGAGTGGCAGGCAGCGCAAATGGAAATCTCCAACTCAACTGGGTGAGTTTATATTTCCCATTTTCTTTATAGTTATTTAAATAAATTCAGTTATTAAAAACAATGAATATAAAATTGATGATGGAAAATATACAAATATCTGTTTTTGATTAAAGTAAGTTTTACAAATAAAAAAATTACAAATTTTCCATTGGCTTGATTTGTTATTTTACTAGCTATTCTTTCAGTAAAATAATTGACTACATAAAACTAATTGTTCCTCATCTTTTAACAGCGCTATTCTACCTGTTCATGACAGTAATTTGCCTAGCCCGTTGTAATGACGCAGGTGCGACAGCGGATGGCAAGCCCAGTAAAAAGTCAGCACCGCTACGCATAACAAAACCACAACCGAGCAGCACCACCACCACTACCACCACCGTGCCACCAACTAGCAATGACAACTTTGGCAGCACTAATGAACAACTGGCGCAACTAATATCCTCCACAACAGAGAGCTACTCACCTGGCAATTACGACAGCAGCTCAACTGCAGCAGGCAGTTTGGTGCCAGAGATTTGCATTAATGGCCTGCAGTTGAGCGTAACAAATGTGGATGGGGAGCAAGTAATGCGCAGGCAGCAGGAGCTGGTGCAAGTCATTGAAGGAGATGTCATGCTGAGCGTTTTAACTAGCGATCCTCTTTCGGCGCTGTTTGTCATCAATCGCGTCAATCAGGCAAATCTCATTTCAGCTGATTTTGAAGTTGGTAAGCAATAAGAAGACGAAATAAAACTTGAATAAATTTTAACAATCATCCTTATTTCACAGGCATTCGTGCTATCAGTGTGGATAACGCAAGTCTGGCGGAGAATCTGCTCATACAAGAGGTTCAATACTTGCAACAATGCACACAATATTCAATAGGCATATTCATCGACTATGATATCTATAAACGTCTCGAGTCCATCATCACAGATTTGGAGTACAATGTCTGGCCCATACCCACAACACGTGGTTTTCTCTTTCCCAAGGTGGCACACCTGCTGCATCAGATGCCGTGGGGCGAGAAGATTGCCTCTGTGGAGATTATCAGTGAGAATTTGGATATATATAATGAGTTCATGGATGCTGCCAGACAGGAGCACATGTGCCTCATGCACTTCAAGAGCGACGATAATGTTTACATACTATTCGGCAACAAGATGGCCAATCACTTAAACGAAAACGGCACCGTATTCGCCGTGCCCACAGAGCGCACGGATAGTGTATTTGTGGAAGGTAAGTTCGAGCCAAACATTGTTGTTTATATTTTACCTATGTGAAAGACTTGTACTTAAACTCGACTTCATTATATTACTTCCGTTAATACTCTACACATTTATAGAGCTACCCAACAAGGCATTTATACTAATGGAGAATGAAATAGAGCTGCGCTCGACCGACTTGGACACAATGCCCACAACGCTGGATGAGGTGCTAATTGGAAAGAGTGTGATTCCATCACGCATTCTGGCCTTTGCCAGTCCCGTTGTGGATCTCATGAACTGGCTGCGTGCCTCATTGGCCAAGCACTGCAAGCGCGATGAGGATCTCTATGTGCTAGAGAGTTGCTTTAACTTCCTTAACTTCATTGAGGACTGGCGCACACCAGAGTTTCGTCAACAACATGATACTGTTGAGCTGCTTCAACTGTTACGCATGCGCAAACTGTCCACATCGATGACGTTTCAGATGTACCAAAAGAAGCAGAATGCTGTGGATGTTGTTACAGGCGAGTCACGCATGGAGCTGCGTGAGATTGCATCACAGAACTTTGTGACAAACGTGACAACCTACTATCATTATAATCGCGACAATCACACCAGTCTCGAACTAAAGACCAAGTTTGGACTGGTCTTTAATTGCCAGTTTACGCCGGGCGACAATAGACGGCATCCGTTTCTATTCGATGGAGAGAGTGTTATGTTCTGGCGCATCAAACTGGATACCTGGGTGGCAGCAGGTCTAACAGCCGCCATACTTGGCTTGATTGCCACACTGGCAATTCTCGTGTTCATTGTTGTTCGCATTTCCTTGGGCGATGTCTTTGAGGGCAATCCGGTGACATCTATATTGCTTCTGTTCTCACTTATCCTCGTCTTCTGCTCCTTTGTGCCCTTCTCTATGGAGTATGTGGGTGAGCAGCGCAACTCGCATGTTACTTTCGAGGATGTCAACACACTTAATACGCTCTGTGCCGTGAGAGTTTTCATGATGACGCTCGTCTACTGCTTTGTCTTCTCGCTGCTGCTCTGCCGGGCTGTGATGCTGGCCTCCATCGGTTCCGAGGGTGGATTTCTGTCCCATGTCAATGGATACATCCAGGCCGTTATCGGCGTGTTTAGCGTCTTTGTCCAACTGGGTATGTCTGTGCAGCTGCTTGTAGTAATGAACATGTCTTCGGAGAACGTATCCTGTGAGAACATTTACTATGGTCCCTGGCTGTGGGGATTAATGGCCTATGATTTCCTGCTACTGTGCTCTCTGGTCAGTTTAGTGCCATTCATCTATCGATCGCAGCGCAACTATCGTGAGGGAATTTTGATTGTGATTGGTTCCGTGCTCACTTTGATCATCTGGTGTGTGTGGATTGCACTGTCGATGTTTGGCGATGAGTGGCGGGATGCAGCCATTCCGTTGGGATTGCAGGCCAGTGGTTGGGCAGTGCTAATAGGCATACTTATACCACGTACTTTTCTCATTGTACGCGGCATTGAACGCTCGGATATTGCCCAGGCGTTGCCCTCGCTCACCTCCCTTGCCTTTGCTCAGAACAATCAATACTCTTCGGAGCAGGTAAGTTCGCTCTTGTCTTTCAATTTGTTTGCCTATTTCATGAGTCATTTGTGCAGAGTGTCTATGAGTGCGTGAATCCCGCCATGCGTCACTGTTCGCAGGAGGAGATGCATCATCAATCGCCCAGTGAGATACCAACGCTGCCTTTGCGCGGCGGCGGTCCACGCCGTCAGCAGTTCTTTGCCAATCTACGCCAGGCAAATGCCAACATTAATCCGCAACGTCCACCGCCGCGACCTCAGCAAAGTCCATCGCATTCATCTGTTTGTTCCTTGCCGCCCTCGCCGGAGCACAGCAAAATAACTCGATTCTAAATGGATCTGCTGTGAAAACTGCAATATTTGGCAGCACACCTAAACTTCCGTTCCAACTCTAGTCAAAGCGCCAAAATGTGCATTCAGTAATTTCTTCTTTTATCTATTTGTTAACAGCCATTAATACTAACAATTGACGAACCAATTATGAATGGCCATCTAAGACTTTACTATAATAAATCAAAAATACAAGTAAACATTTGTTGTTTATTCTAATGAGCTTTCGTCTTTGCGATTTAAGAAAAGAGAAAACGTATAAAGCCAATGCAGCAACCAGGTATGTGTTACTGGTGCGTGCACTAACTAACAATTAGGCGCCCAATTTTGTCCCCTTTTAATTTGAAATTCATCCCTGTGTTTAAAAAAAAAAATGGTTTGTGTATTCGCTAAATTTAAAGCTTGCACATACAAGCTTTTTAACGGTAACTCTAATTGGCTTTATGGACACGTGACAATAGAATTGGCTATTTACAAAATGCGTTTGAGACGTTCCGCTAGAAAAAAAAACTCAATATTCTTTTGCGTCACGCGACACTTGAGCTGGTGCCCATTGTTTGGCCTTGAAACGGGGTGGAGTTGGTTAGAATTGTGTTTGCTACTTGTGTTTATGTGTGTGTGCTGCTGACGTCAGGCCGTTAATCATTGACCATGCCACATGAATGAATGAAGTCGCAACAAGATATGTTTTTTGGTTAGGCTATGCGAATTTTGGCAAAGAAAACTGAAACAGACAACACATTACAAGGCCGTCACGAAACAGACGACCATTCAAAATGGCGTCGTCTTTAACCGTTGAGGACACGGAGGGTGGGGGGTTATGCGAGGATACAAACCACGGTTAAGTTTTGTCGACAAGTTTTATCTGACAAGCAGCTAGTCGTACGAATTCTGCTATTCAAATTTGCGTTGCATACTTTTTGGGGCGAGAACGAAAAGCACAGCAACAACCACACAAAATACAAAAGCAGTAACGGTGTGTGTGTGTTTTTGTCTGTAGTCGCCTTGTTTTTCGCGTATATCCGGAATAATTTGCACTCCATTTGCCGCACACACAGAGAAGGATAGCGGCATTGAGAGAGAGAGACAGAGAGAGAGAGAGAGAGAGAGATAGAGAATTTACGGCATCGCAAGGACATTCGCGAGCTGTTTTTCTTATTGTTGCGCACAATTTGCTTTTGTCTTAAATCAGAGATAACAAGCAAAATGTGTTCGCATTGCGTATTTGCTTTTGCGTATGTTTATGCATAATTTTCAGCACAATTTTCTAATTAAATTTTAATTGTCTCTTACATAAAAGTTTGGTACATAAGTATTGTTTGCCTATAAGAGATTTGAGAATGGTATTATTTGTTTAGTTGAAACAATTTTTTTTATAAAGCATCACTTAATCTATTTGCTAATTGCTTTAACGAACTGAAGAGCTGACTGGACTGGATTATCATTTCCGTTCCTATGGCTCAACAAATGAATTTGTGAATGAAGTGTGTGGCACTTGGCTGTAAAAGCCCGGCTACGTGACATTATTAGCTGTGCACTCTATATCCTGCATACGATATACGTATGTATGTTTGTTGACCATCAGCTTCCCATTCATCCCATTCCATGTGCATACAAAGTACACAATTTGCCCGGGTGTGCATGATTTATGACTGGAACGCAACTAATGATGGTACATTCGTTGAATACCGGGCGTGCCAGGCCAAAAGTCAATGGCAAAACTTCCAATGCCATATGCATTTATATATATAAATTACATATATATAAATTTGACTACATTTATTAATAACATTATAACAGCTGTTGCCAACGCAAAACTCGTGTATCATATTATCATTACTGGCCACAACCAGATTGCAAACTTTTATAATTTTATCGCATAATGCAGATACCCAGGCTAAGCTTAAACAGCAACAACAATAACAATTGAAACATCTGCTTATAGTTTTTGTTGTTGTCACTCTGCCATTCGAAGGGGTCTGCCTGCCATTTGTCACATGCCAAGAAGAGAGCGTTACGGAAGAAGCATAAAATTTGCCGGCTGTATGATTCACCAGGCTTTTGTGACGACATCAACACAATACACGCACTCACATGCACACATAAACATTTTGAGATGCCAACGCCCCCGCTGTGCGGCATAATACGACGTACATACATATTTTGTTTAAGGTTATCTGTCGTCGGGCTGCTTAACTCGCATTTGCTAAACTCATTGGCGTGTTGCCAAAAATTTCGACACCATATCTCCACTGTCGCGTTGGCCATTTGATTATATTAGTCATGCTTACAAAAAAAGCCATATGACGCTCGGGCAACCAGTTGGCCACCCACCCAACCAAGCCACCCAATCAAAAAGCCAGAACCCACAACAACAGCACAAAGCTTTTACTACACAAAACAGCCAGAGCAACAACGTCAGTCGAACCCCATTTCATGGAACTATAGACAAAGACAGGTGAGTGGCAAGGGTCTTTGGGGTGGTGCTGTTCAGCTAGCAGCAAATCCAAACAAAAAGCTTTTCATTCATCAAAAATAATCGGGCGAGCGTAACATCCTGTGCAGTGTACGAGCATGTCGCACTCAGTGTAGAGTCTGCGCTGCGCAAAATGTTGAATATATATCGTGTTCTAATTCTTGACTGCTCTAGGGGTAAAATACTATATGACTATTTTGGATGGCTAGCACTCCTGCCTGCCTCACTGCTGCCAACTTGACGAAGCTTCTGGTTTTTGTTTTACTTTCTTTTTTACTGCTATTTCTATTTCTACTTGTGTGTTTTCTGTTTGTGTGTGCTTTGGCTGCGTCTTCAATTGCTTGGGGGGATTCATTCATGAAATTTGACAGCGAGTCGCAGGAAACAAATAAAGCGATTAAGCTTTTCATTTTAATTGCCCGGAGTTTGTCTATTTTTAGCTACCAACGGCACGAAAACAGCTGTATTGCTTTAATAAAAACGTAACATATATGTATATTGTAAATTCATGAATTTAAAACTCAGGCAAACCATATTCACACTCTGTAAAATATACATTTTTGGTTATTTTAAATGTTATAAATGCCGTTTATCTTGAATGTATGCTTTATTGTGTTTGTCATGAAAGCATTTTTCAATATTGTTTTTGAAATTAAAGTTCTCTTTCATAATTTTATTAATTCATTTATAATTTGAACTTTATTGAGAACAGATCATTTAAAATAACTTGTCTCAATCCCTTTATCACTCTCCTTCTCTAGTTATTTTTGTGCGAGCACTTTCCCTCTCTGGTAACAGCTGTATGCCAAAGCTTTCGTCAAGTTAAAGGAAAAAGCTTGGCTAAATGCAATCCACATGGCAACAACATCCTTGAACAAAAGAATATGCGCGTGCTTTTGTGGCCAGTACGCGACGTTAACTCATGGCATACACACACCGTAGCGGCAAATCCGACGAGCATACACACACAGAGACACAAAAACACCAACACACACACAAAGAGTATTTGTATTAAGAAATTGAAGCGCCAAGAGCGAGTGGCCTAGAAATAAAACGTGTAATAAAAAGATAGCAATTAATAAATACAAGAACAAAAAACGAAAAGTAAAAGATACGGAAAACGGTGCAAGTGAAAACTTCCAATACGAAGTAAAAAATCACACACAAACACGCACACACACACACACACACACACACACTACGACACACACAAAGAAAACGTCATATGCCAGAGGCAGGCTGTCGCTTGGCAGGCACATTGACAGCAACAGCAACAAAGGCAGAGGCAGCACCAGCAGAAGCAGTGAAAATCATTTTGTGTATCCTGTTTTATGTGTGAGCGAGCGTGTGTGTCCATGTCCATGTTCGTGTCCGTGTCCTTTGCCACAGTAGCAGTAGCGACAACAAAAGCAACAGCAGCTGCAAACAGCAGCAACAGCAACAGCAACAGCAACAGCAGCAACGACAACAATAGCAATTACACCGTGTAGTTACTATAATGATAGATTTCAAAACTAAATTGAGCAAATTATCGTATGAAACGTGCCCCGGTTGGAAAGTCTAAAAATAACAGTACGCCAATTTGAAAGTCGTAGACGTATTCAAGAAAAAGAAAAAGAGAAAGAAAAAGGAAAACAGTAAATACAAATGCCGCCTGCGTTGGGCTTGTATCAAGCAGCCAACTGACTTTAAATTATGCATGCATATTGATTTTCTGACGCGTCGTCGTCGTCGTCGCAGGCGTTTTCGCTCTCCCCAACTCTCTCCAACTCATCGACGTCAACAACATAATCAACAAAAACAGCAACAACAGTAACAACAACAACAACAGCAGCACCAGGAACAGCTTCTGCCTATTGACAATATCGTAAAATCATTTCTCGTCCTGCCTCCTGCCCGCAACGCATGTTATCAACGGAACTGACGTCGACGGCGTTGTTGAATGCGTATTATCAGCGCACCAACGGCCTAACCAAAGGTGAGTACCCACAACGACGACAACAACAACAAACAAACATTAAGCACATTTACAAGCCACAAATATTATGCATACGCATGGCGTGCGCATGTATACTAGGCGTATGAGTAATATTTAAAGGCATATTGCAAAAATGTAACAAAAGATTCGACATAGATAGCAGAATGATGATGATATTATTATAAATGTTCAGCCCGAGCCTGACAGGACTAGAAAGCATTACAATTCCAGGAAAATGACAAAAATTGATGCAGATTCATCACAAAGCATTAGCATTAGAATCCTGGCAGCTTGAAGTTCTTTTGGGCACATATTCTATGTGCTTGAATTTCAACTTATTTTTTTTAGATTTTCGTCAGTGTTAAGCTACCTTTTAATTAATTATTATTTTCTTAAACGATACACTAAACTTAGCCAGGTAATCTTAAAACTTCTTATATTGAAGTTGGAATGTTTCTTTGGCTTATAATTTGGTATTACATTACATAAGTCGCCTGTGTCCTATTGATCAGCTGCCGTTTTGCGTTTAATCCTTACAGTCTCTCTGTCACTAGGCAAGGCAAGAATATTCAATTAAAATGTCGTATAAAACATTCACAGCTCATATTCTGAGCTTATTAACACCCGCGTACACACTTATTAACACCCACGCACACACAAACACACCCAAACACACCTACACAGTCACACTCTTTCTTAAGCTCGCCTTTTTTTCTATACTCCCACAAGCTGCATAGCAGCGTTTTTGTTGCCCATATATTTGCTTTTAATCGGATTTAAATTATAATTGCATTTTACAGCACTAATGCGCTTTGCCGCCCACGCATCCACAGTTATTGTTGTTGTTTTTGTAGTAGTAGTGGGAGCCAACCCCTCTTTTGACAATGACTACGAGCTCCCACTTACTCTTCAATTAAGCTTGCTAAATGCCTTCAAATCTGAGGTCGCTTTAAAATTTCAATGCATGCGTTTTGGGGTTGAGCTTTGACGGTAACTGGCACCGGAAACACAGTTATAAAATGTCAACAACAAAGCTAACTCATACTAGTTCTACATTTCCGGTATGCAAGTTGCCAAATGACGGCGTTGACAACGGCTCTCTCTATTTGTGTGTGTGTGCCTTGATGACGTTGGTGTAACAATTTTACGACTTGATGTCATGCATTGAACAACAACAATAGCAGGCATAGTAACAACCACAAACACCCACACACAAACACAAGTTGGCAATTGTAAATTTGGTTGAGCATGCAATTGGGGCGCAAGTTTTGAGTTTATGGCTCCCATTAAGCGTCTCAAATTGCATTAATTATACAAATTGTTGGCACGTTATAAATAACCATGCAGTTTGCATATCGCTGCACAATATACAGTTCGTATTTCTTCTTGGAAACTTCATGTTGAGTTTGGCAACAGCAATCATTTGGCATTAGAGGGAAACGTGCTTGTAAATATATTGAATTCTATTTATAATACATTTTTCATGACCGTCATACAAGCTAAACCTTCACGATGTGAAGTTTTAAAATTAATTTTTAACGCAAATTTTTATAATGGTGTTCATATTTTTGAAAGTTATTTGTAAATATACAATACAACATTTATGAAGACTTTAGTCTAGTATTTACTCGACTCTACTAGGAGATATTCTGAACCCAATTCTTATTACGTACAGTCAGTGCTTGCGGGTATCAGTGTGTGTGTGTGTACATGACTTAACTTCAATATTCCGTATCTCCGGTGTTTCTCAACCAATTTCAATAAAAAACCACAGATTTTCATTTTCGTCTAATGTTTCAAACTGCATTTCAAAGTTTTCCAAATTCAAGATATTATTGTTATCGATCACATATGTATATCGTAACGCGAAGATGTATCGAAAATTTTAAACCAACTTGTACTAGGGATAAGCCGAGCTTATGTTTCAAATCTGGAGTCTCTAGCTCTTATAGTCTCTGAGATCGACGCGTTCCTAAATACAGACAGACGGACTGTATCGACCCTTTCAGGGTATAAAAAGAATCAAAATCAAAAACAATAGTTTTCTGTTGGCAGAAGACTAGAAAAAACCGTTAATATACATTTTAAGCTTTTTAGCTTAAGCACTTCGTGAGAGTTCAACAATTCTCATTAGCTTCAACAATTCTACAAGCATTTCCTATATATATTTCACGTTTAAACTCTCTCTCTCTCTTTCGTTTTGCAGATGAGGCGTGCCTGTCAGTAACATATGAGAAGTGCATACCAGGAGCAGCAACAACTGGAAAAGCAGCAGCAACAGCAACAACAATAGCAGCAATGACCAAACAATTGACAACAACAACTGCGACAACTGCTGCGTCTAGCATAACACAAACAGCTAATTTGGCGCCCACGGTTATATCGCCGACATCAGCTTGCGCAACAGCCGATGCAACAACAAAAGACACAACAATAGCAAAAAAGCCGTCAGCATCATCAACAACAACAACAACAATAGCCTCAACAACCACAAGTGTATCAAGTGATACCAGCGGCCGTTCGGCGGCTCTAGAACGTGCTTACGTCCACGATGTCTACGAGAACTGTGAGGAGCCCACGGGACCGGTGCGACCGAGAGTGGCACAATTCCTGAGCAACCTGGAGCCCGGCTCGGTGGTCTGTGACGTTGGCTGCGGCAGTGGGCGTTACCTGGCACAATGCAATCCAGCTATATGCACCATTGGCGTCGATCGTTGCCACCGCCTCGGCAAGGTGGCGCATGAAAAGGGTGGCGAGGTAAGTGGGCGAACAACAAAAAGTTCCATGCAGCGAATGAAATCGTAATTGATGGGACTATTACAGGTGTGGGTTGTGTGCTTACATGCAAAGAGTTCCATGCTTGTGCTATTATTTCTTGGAACAATAGTTCATTTGTACTTCTCTCCCTCTCTCTCTCTCTCTCTCTCTCTGTCTATCGCTTAAGCGGCTTCTTTGCATACTGGTAGAGTGCCCTGCTTCTTGGCCACACAATTGACCCATTTTACCCGAACGAATAACACTGTGAAGTCATTCAAATATTAGCAATGGCTCCGGTCCCACTCAAGTGGCAGTCGCCTTTATTGCAACGCATAAATTATGCTTATCATAGAAATTATTTGCACATGTTCGCTTGCCATCTAATAGCCAGCGCTGAGCTTTAATGCTCCCATAATTGCAATGGCCAACAATGGAGCCATAAAATGAGCAACGTTTTGGTCATTAGAGAGCAACTTATAAAGTGCAGCCGTTTCTGCTGCTGCTGCAGCTGCTGTTGCTACTGTCGCTGTTGTTGCAACGTTTTTGCACAATTGCTGCCAAAACTATGTTGAATCGATAGTCAGTCCAACTGGGTCTTTGCAAACAGTATGGCCCAATTCGTTTGCAGTCGGCAATAAATTTTAACACGATTGTGGAAATTAAAGCGATTATTATTACATTCATATTCAACTGCAATATATAATTTCATTTGAATGTTTGAGCAACAACTAAAATGCCTTTTATTAAATTTAACTATTCAGCATATTCTAAACATATGTAATTTATTCCTTTCACTAATATTACTTTAAAATTGATATCCCTGCTGCAGTATATGCCTTTTTTGTGTAATTTTTTTATTCACCCTTTCTAGTCGCCATTTAAGTAATGTGTATTGTTTTGCTGTTGTTATTGTTGGTTGTCGGTGCTGTTGTTGTTGCAGCGAAGCGGACAACATTTCCTTTTTCTTTATTAGAGCCAACAACAATAAATTGCAGTCCGCTCCTCTCTAATCCCACCTCTTTCCTGCCGGCATTCAGTTGCTCCCAGCTCTTAGTTCCCAGAGGTATGCAATAGTTTTCGCAATAATCTATTACAAACGCTTCGTTTCGTTTCGCTTCGCTTATTTATGGTGCCATTTCCAGCCAAGCCATGCCATTTTCTAAGAAATTCATAGTATTCCCCCGTTTGCTCTCCACTTACTCTTTCATTGGTCCGTCTCGGTTTAGTTGCAGGCATTTTTCGCATTTAAATTGCATTTGTTGGCATTGCGTGGGATTGAACTTCGCATGTAATGACGGCGAGGACACAACTAACGGTTACGTCGAGGACGACGCGACGGGGGCCTCCTTTCAATGGCATTGTGTTCATGTGTCAGCCAGGGCTGCCACCTTATACCAGCTACACACGCTGCAAAGTGCATACAATTTACTTTAAATGGTTTAATTTATTTAATAACCAGCCCTATTATTATTATCTTGACTCAACTCAACTCAACCCGACAGCAATGCAATGTGCCTATGATTGCTCGATCGTTTTACTAGCTGACAAGTCCTTGACATTTAAAGGCTAACCATTAAAAGCAGTTAATTTGTTTGACTTTTCCATTTAACCACTTAATGAAAAGATAAAAACCATTCGACGTCAAGCCAATAAAGTAATATATGATTAAACACGTAAGACCAATACTTAACGCATACAATCAGTGCTTGCAAGTATGTGTGTATACGCGTATAGTGCATACTTTCTTAACTTCAATACTCAATATTTCCAGTTTGAAAGATTAGACTAAATAATGACAATCTGTGAAAATTTTATTGAAATCGGTTAAGAAACACTGGAGATATGAAGTATTGAAATTAAGAAGGTATGCACTATACGCGTATACATACACACACTCACACATACTTGCAAGCACTGACTGTATGCGTAAATTATAGGATTAAGGGTATAGTCTAGTCGGCATTTCTCGACTAGAGCCTTCTTACTTGTTTTGATTGAAATTTCCTGATTTCAATTGAAAAGAACATCCTAAAACCACAAACATACACTTGTTTGAAACTTTTAAGACTTTAATCTCATGACAGTGACCTGGTATGCATTTAGGAAATGTTTTTCCAGCTCAGTTATATGAACTAAATTCCCTCTTCAAATATGTATGTATATATAGCATATAATACCATTCGATTAACGAAAATATTCCAAATTTAGCTTGATTTAAAGCGGCATACTGATGATATGCAATTTGCTTGTGTGTTTTAAGTAATCTAAAATGCAAAAACGCCCAAGCAACTCACGTGACCTGCAAGCAATTGCAGCTGTTGCTTAATTTCTGTTCTCAACCCAATTTAACTTTCCTTTAACTTTGACAGATATACAGACATGTACTTATGCACTTACTTACATACATATCTGCTTGTGGGAAAAGTTTCAGTTGCTGTCAGGCAACTTTGATTTCACAAATCGTGCATGGCCTGATTTACTATAATTTTGTAAAGCAATAAACTGGCAAGTGGAGCGAGCTATGCAGCAGGCATTAAGCAAATAGAACACAACACATACACACACATACATATCTGCTGCAGTAAAGAGCTCATAAATTCTTTTTGATGCCAAAATGACGCATACTCTAAAAAAAAAGTAAACAGTAGAACAAAACGCAGAAAATACCATAAAAAGGCGTCGCCCACCCTGATGCTCTTCCTTTAATGCCGCTTCTCAGCCGCAATCTTTCAGTTTTTGTGCCAGGTGAATGCTGCCTAGAGAGCAAAACCAGCGTGAAAAAAAACTTCTGCAGACCTTTTGAATTTGATTTTTTTTTTGTTGGCTCGCTTAAACGTCATTTAAATAAGCTGCGGGGCAAGAAGGCCAAGCAATTGTACACGAGTACAAATGCATCTATATGTGCCTTATATATAAAATATCGTATTGCAGCTGTTTTCGTTTTATTTTCTTGCGCTTGCGTAACCCTTGCGGTATGGGCCAGTTTGTGCATCTGCGTTCTCTACGTTGTGGCCTCATTAGTGTGCAACACGGCGTATGCGTAACATGTTTCACCTGACGCTCGCAACGTCAGTGGAGCTGCATTGAAAACTTGTCAACATAAATTTCAAAACCATAATGTGCCCGACCAGTGTGACATTACACACCCACAAAGCATGCACCACACTCTGTATACACTGTGTGTGTGTAGATGTTTGTGGGTGGTTGTGTGCGAATAAAAAATGGCGACTGCTATAAATACAATTTATAAAGAGAAATGTCAACGTATGCATTCATGGCACTCCGAACACGTGTTTCAAATACAAAAAAGAAAACAAGTAAGAAAGCTCTAGTCGAGAAATCCCGACTACATTATACCCTATACTTTACGCATACAGTCAGTGCTTGCAAGTATGTGTATATACGCGTATAGTGCATACTTTCTTAACTTCAATACTCCATATCTCCAGTGTTTCTCAACCGATTTCAATAAAATTTTCACAGATTATCATTATTTAGTCTAGTTTTTCACACTGCATCAAGTTTTCCAAATTCAAGGTTTTGTTGTTATCGATCACATGTGTATATCGGAAACGGGAAGAGTTATCGCAAATTTAAAACAAACTTGTACTGCCTAGGGATTAGGCGAGCTTATGTATCAAATCTGGAGTCTCTAGCTCTTATAGTCTCTGAGATCGACGCGTTCATACATACGGACGGACAGACGGGCATGGCTATATCGACTCGGCTGTTGATGCTGATCAAGAATATATATACTTTATGGGGTCGGAGATGCTTCCTTCTGCCTGTTACATACTTTTGCACAAAACCATTATACCCTTTTGACCCATTTTCAATGGGTTAAGGGTATAAAAAATGAGGGAAAAAAAGTTAATACCCGCTTGGCACTAAAGTTGAAAGCAGATGTATGTCATTTTTATACAGCAACAGCTTTATACAAACGCCAAAGGTCTATAAGCAATGCACACAAGGGAACAACTTTTTTTTGTAATTTGTAGTAAGGATAAAAATTATTCCGCCAATGTCATAAAACCGATTATAGAAACAGTTATTTAGAACTCTTTTTTAACAGCATTAAAATGATTTAAAATGTTGACAACGGCTAGATTTAATCGATAATTAGTTAAATCCATGTTATACTTCACAATGTTCGTTGAACTGATTTTATTTTGGGTTTAATCGTCATCATTTCTCATCATCTTAAAGTTCCCACCTTCAACCTTACAACTGACAGCTGTAAGGACAAACACTTAACTTAAATGATATTTTCTGCTCAAAACTGTTTTGCCACAAGTAAGGCTGCAATGTCTGTGGCATAGGCTTTTAGCTCTGACATGCCCAAGTACCTGGCCAACAGAACAACATGCAGAGGAATAGCGAGTGAGAGGAACTGCATTTCTTTTTTTTTCGCTTCGGGTCAAGGCTGTTGGGTTTTTTTTTGCAGTTACACAGATACAGACGGAGCAGTATCAGCGTTATTGCAACGTACAAATTATATTTGTGGTACGTGCATCAAAAACACACTGATATCAAGTTTATCCGCTTCTTTTCCATTGACATTTCTTTCGTAAACAGTAACATTTTTTATTAACTGTCGTTTGCACTTGAGTGTGGTTTATTTTGTGTATTGCATTTAAAAGTTAGATTTAAAATTGAACTGAATTACGATGTGCATTTCTATTTTCCATCACGCCATCGATGTGTGAAAGTTTTGTATATTTTATTAGACTGTATTATCGACACATTTATCACTGACCGTGACATGGAATTTAATATATATGATGCATGAAAAAACATTCAATATGTATAAACCAAATACACATCCACAAGAACCTGCTATAGAGTTATGTTAGGTCAGTTAACTGCCTTACCTTCGGTAAACTCGTCCGTAACTTTTTCAATTCACGCGAACCAAAAACAAGCGCTTTTCAATGCAACTAACTGGGAAGCATCTGTGTGTGTGTGTGTGTGTTTGAAAAGGTACAAGTATTCCATGAATTTGGTGGTGTTGGCACCTTCAATGGCCCATTGACGAAACAAACTGCCAATTTTAATCAGGCGAGTGAGTTAACTTTTGTTTTCAACCCATCTAGGTGAAGTAAATTTTTAATTGTAAGTTGTTGCTGCCAATTGAAAACATTTCAACAAAGTATTCTGTAAAAGTTTGTTCAACTGTATTGAAGAACTCTTACTATTAAATAGCATCAATTTATTCATCAGTAAAATGTTGGGAAATTCTGAAATAAACTGCAAAATGGGAAATAAAATATTAATAATTTTGTTAAACTACGTTGGACTAAAAACAAACCAAATGAAAAAAAGGTATTGTAAAATGTACTTTTAGCTTTAAGCTAACTAGCTTTTGCTTAAATATTTTCAAGATTTGTATTTAAAAGATTTAGGAATGATTTCAACGAGGTGTAGCATACTGTAAAAATATTTTCTTACGATTGTACTGATTTTACAGCACAAGGACATGAAGAAAGCTTACTTTCACTGACTTTAATTTGGTTAAGTCATCGCATTTATCACATAATTACATGATATATTTCAAGTTATAAACTTAAATTTAATGCTGCGCCCTTTGAAGGTTCTTAAGCGAAATTTATGAAAGGAAGCTATAAAAATGCATCAACATCTTAACTTTATGAAGTGTTTTCGTTGGAATTGGTCGGGGGGGTTTACTTTACTCAAGGGATCTGCAACGTGATTTCATTGCTTCGCTTTAAGAGTGTGGGCGACGAAAGTTTTTCTTAATTTAATTGGCTGGGCATTCAGCAAGTGGAGAGACTCATATTTCCCTTGACACTAACTTGTTCATAATCACGATGTTTGCTCTCTCTCTTTCTCTCACTCTCTCTCTCTCTCTCTCTCTCTCTCTGTCTCTCTCTCTCTCTCTTCCTTGTCGCTATCGTTGGCCCACAGGTGGCGCTGAGTGACAATCTGGAGTTGCCCTTTCGTGACGACAGCTTCGATGCAGTCCTCTCGCTAGCCGTCGTTCATCACTTTGCCACCACGGAGCGACGTGTGCGCGCGTTAAGGGAACTGGCGCGCATTTTGCGCATTGGCGGACGCGTTGTCATCACGGTCTGGGCGCTGGAGCAACGTCATCGTCGTTTCGAGTCGCAGGACGTGCTTATACCTTGGCAGCCGCCAAAGAACCGCAACTTTACGTACTCCGATGAGGACGATGAAGATGACTTTCTGCCACCTTATCACGCCTACACAGAGGACTCGACGAACTCTAGTCGTTCTGCCGGCGATGGCGATAGTTCCAGCTTAAGCTCATCTTCGCCGGGTGAATCCTGCTACAGCTTTGTTCGGCGAGCAATACAGGTAATAATAATCATATTTATTTTCATTCATGGTATTTAGAGAATGTCGTAAATTGCACGTAAACTAAAAAGTGCTTAAAACGATCCATTTTTGCTTAAAATCAGATGAATTTTAGTAATTCGTTCAGCCTTACTTACTTACTAGCCCAGTTGCTGCTATATTAAATATATTATTATCGGAACGTTAACTCTTTAATTGCTTTTGCACTGCTTGCAGAAATTGGCAGGCGGGCGACGACATGCGTGGTTCCTGGACTCCTGGGCGTCGAAAGACACAAAGAACAACAGTAGCCTGGACTATGAAGATGCCAAGATCTGCCCATAGAGCTGCGTCGCCTCGAGGACTTTGAAGACTTTCCCGATCCACCGCTTTCCGCTAGCCTCAAATCACGTAGCCTGGGTAGCATTCTCCAAACGCCACCCCGTCAAATTGTACGCTCACGCTCTAGTGTGCCCAGCCTGGGTGGTCCTCTGGTACCCGTCGAGACGAAAACGAGTGCAACATCAGCGTTGCTCTTAAGCGCTCCCGAAGCGCAACTGCAACAAAATGGCCAGAGTTCGCCAACGATAACTGTGAGTGCAGGCAGCACATTAAGTCGCAGGCCCAAGCTCATCAAACAAAAGCAATCGCTGTGCGACGAGGACGACAACGTGGCTCAGTCTAGTGAACAATCTGACTCCTCGGCCTTCCAAATGGTCACCAGCTTTAACGGTTCCAATGGCGGAGTCAGCAGTAGTCTCTACACTCGCACCGGTTGCTATACATCGAGCTCAAATCAGCATGCCTCGGCGTGGTCAACACCACCAACAGAAGCGAGTGAGACAGCCACTCCTGGGACAGTGCCTGGCTTTCTGCGCAAGCAGAGCTCGTTGAATGAGGATCTGATGACCGGGAATAGGTTGCGGGAGAAGGAGGGCGTAAGGAAACGTATACAGAAACAAACGTCGCTCAATGAAGCCTTTCTTTGTCGCTCGGCAATGTTCTCCAAGCGCTTGCAACTCATTCGGGAGGGTTTCTCCACCAAGATCAAGAGCTCTACGGGCAGTCTGGAGCGTGTGACAAAAACGGGCATAAGCAAGCTGATGCAAAATATCATACCCAATCCAACGCCAACCAGCAATCCCAATCCACAGCAGCCCAACAATAACAACAAGCAGAGCGGAACACAAACGAATCCACATACACATCCCCATCAGCATCACCATCATCATCATCTTGGTAGCAGTGCGGGTGGACTGTTTTCGGCTCATCTGCTGCTCTCCAGCACATCAAGTACGGGTCCAGTGAGCTACTGCAGCACGGTGGACTGCAGTGCGGCTAATCTCTGCCATTGCAGCGCATATCAGCAGGAATGCGTTGCTTGTGCGGACAGCGAGCAGGGCAATGCTCGTCGGCACTCCCGAGAATCCGGATCGGATTCCTCGAAAGATAGCAGCCTTCAATCGGATACGAGCATTGAGTCGGAGGATAGCTTCGCTTCGGTCATCTTTATACCCAAGCCGGAGCAAGCACAGCAACAATTGAACTATCAGCAACAGCATCAGAACTCCAATTCGAGCAGCAGCAACTCGAGTTCCAGCAATGGAGCAGCGCTTGCCGCAGCTGGCGCAGCTGCAGCAGTAGGCGTAGGAGCAACATTAACCACGACCACAACGATTGCCACACCAGGAGCACGTTTACCGGGTGCACACACACACCAACACACGCACATACACTCAGTACCAACATCACCGTTGATTATGCCCTGCCCCCCAACGCCCGCACACTCGCCAGCAGCCAATCAAGGCACGGTAACATCACCGCCACAAACAACGTCAGCGGTGACAGCAGCAATGGCCATCCTAACGCCAGCTGCGAAAGTGGAGCGCTTCAACTTTGATGCCGCGCACATCAAGCAGCAGCAGGAGCAGCAACAGAAGCAGCCAACGATTCGGAAGATTACACGCCAAGCGATACGTGAGATGCCAGCGATACCCAAATTCCGGAAGCAGCAATCGTTGCAGCTGCATCGCCATAACTTTCCCATTGTGCGACGCGCATCTGGATCGGTAGCAGTAACTGGAAGTAGTTGTAAGCTACTCTCACTGGAGCTGTTTAATCCCGCCACCGATGACCTGGACAGCGATTCCAGTGAACCCTCCTCGCCGGATTCCGTGGACAGCGTGATAAGTGCACCTCGCTCCTCACAACTGCTATCGGCTCCGGGAACGGGCACAGGGAAGTCCAGTGATGAGTCCGACTCAGCGCTGGCTCAACAGATTAGCCATAGCCAGAAGCAGTATCACAAGGGAGAACTGCCGATCAACAATGGAACGCCCAATGAAAATGATATTATACTGAATGCAGACAGTGCACCCTTGTTGCCGGATAAACGCGATGCAGCTGGCCAGGCACAGGCGAAACAGCAGCCACATGACTGCGCCGAGTTTGCGGAACAGTTGACGGCACAGCTGCAGCGCGAACTGGATGACAAGTGCAATCGTGCAGAGTGCCGGAGTCTGGACGGGATTGGCGATATAGGGGAGTTTTTAAGTGGTGGCTCCAAGAAGCGTTACAATGGTGATCTAAGTGCGCTACGGGATGAACTACGGGAGCGTCGTCTTATGCTAGCCAATCTTTCAACGCAACCCAGTTTGCAGCAGTCACCCAATTCGTCGTCCACCTCGTCGTTGTCCTCGCAGACGCGCAGCTTCACTATACCCGAAGAGCAGGAGGGCGAAGTGGAGGAGGATGAGGAGAACGAACGTTGCTATACGCTGGGCGTCTACGAGCACTGCAAGATCTCCAAATTCAAATACAAGCGCAATCGACTCTACAATCTCAATCCGGAGACGGCATATTTGCTCCAAGAAGATGGCGATAGCGATGTTTATCGTAAGTAGAATGGGAACATTGAAACTTTTTAAGAGTCGAAAACTTTAACTTTACTTCCATTTGAACATTAAGACATACCCGAGGAGGATGAGGATGCGGAGGCAATTGAGGCACGAGGTGGCGATCAGTTGGGCGAGGGCATGCACGAGTATGGACAGCGTCGACGTAACTTTAGTGCCACCAAATCACTGACCTCCAGTGCATCAAGCTCAACGGAAACGGCGCCATCACCATCGCAGCAGCATCCACAGGTGCTGCAACAGAGAACCTCCACCGAATCGCTGGAGCACTCGATTAGCTCGACAACATCACTGGACAGCCCATCGCAGGGTGGTGGTGCAACGACGCATCACCGCTACTATCATGTGTTCCGCGAGGGTGAATTGGACGCACTGATCAATCATCATGTGGCCAGTTTGCATATTGTCAGCTCCTACTATGAGCGCGCCAGCTGGTGTGTTGTGGCCGAAAAAGTGCAGGTGTGGACGATCTAAATTGTGTATCAAGACAGAAAACAAAAAATCATTTATTGGATAAAACCAAACAGTCATTGAAACCCCCAAAGGAATTGTTAACTTTAGTCTTTATTATTAGTAGCTGAGGGAGTGGAGTGGATGAAAGCGTGAAAAGTTCAATCACTTAATTAAGTATTCGTAATGACTTGCTCTTGCTCTTGACAGTCCTGCTCAACGGCAGGGCTGCCGCAATGCATTGAAATTCAATTTCAAGCAAATCGTTTAGTTTTTAAGCGCAAATCGAAAATGATACATCGCAAATTAGTTACAATGTACTACTGTATTTAAAGAATATATACAACGACTGTCATCTTTGATTTCATTCAGCTAGCTTATTAAAACAAATATATAAACATAACAGTATTTATTTCGGGATTCTAATACTCATAAACGTCCATTTGCAAACTTGACATACAAAACCAAAATCAAATTGAAAACTTATACAACAATATACTAATATAAAGAAAATATTAAATTAAGCGTTGCTTAGACAGAATCAAAAGTAAAGTGCAAATACCACATCTAAGCATCTGCATACATATATACCAAGGCTTTATAAAAAAAAAACATAAGTAAAATAATAAGCAAACAGCAACATATGCGACACAAATCTCAAAGCAAATCAATACGTAAGTTTTCAAATATCAATAATTGCATTTAACTAAATTCAATGCATGAGTAATTAATTTTACAAATTATACAAGCTGCATAATTCAACAAAATGTTTGCAAACCGTGTTTTCAAGCTCACAACAATAATTGTATAACAATTTCAATAATTTTTTATAACTCGTAATTATTATGCACTCCATAATTTCCCTTAACAAAAACAAAATTATGAAAGAAAAAACAAAACACTTCCCAAAGAGCCAACAAACCCAAACATAAGTAATAAATAATATTTTTTTTCATCTAAGGCGACGTTATTTCAAAAATAACGCAAGTTTTCAATAAGTATAAATTGCGACTGTACATGTTTTTAGATAGCTAAACTAAACTTTATACCGTACAATATTAGAAAATGAGAAGTTGAAAAGATCATAATATAACGCAACTTCAAAACATAAAAAATAAAATCGTTTTATAACTACGTATATGCGCTTGATATGCTGAATATGTATTAACGAAACGTTATAGAATATACATAATTAGTATTATGTAACGAAAAAATACGTATTATGTATTTGCACGACCCACACAGAGATTGACACAACAGCTGCAAAAAGAAACATACACTACCAGACAAAATCAATAAATTGAAAATAAAATTTAAACACAAAAATTTGTTATGCATAAAAAGAAACATTAAATAAACTACAACTACAAATACTAACAAATACAAAAATAATCAATATATTTCATTTGGCGTCACTTAAAAAGGTAATCCAAATTTTTTTCAAATGAACGTTTCTTTTGAAGTTAAATATTCGTTTGGCAGCACTCTTCTGGGCTTGCCCATCTGATTAATTGAAATTTGCAATTTCGTTGCTGGGCAGCACTGGCCTAGCTAGCCCTGGTCAACAGCTGAATAAATATTTCATTTACACGTTGTAAATGCATTAAAATATGCCATTGGAATTTACTTTCAACTTCAATACATAAGCAAACTACACAGTGATTCTTATTCTTAAAAATATTTTATAATAATTAAATTAAATTTGAATTTACCGCTCACAATATATTTTCAATTATTCGACTATCGATAAGTTTTTTTTCCACAAAAATATGTTGGAGAGGTCATTAAATCTGCGCATCAACATCAAATACCGTGACGTCACAGATAGCAAGGTTATCGTAGTTTCCTGAAAGAATAATTGTATAACATGTATTATGTATTATGTATTTAATTGCGTTACGGTATTAAAGGCTGATATAAACTTTTTACATTTATACACATTTATATACATAATGAATCGCATGCACAATTTTAATATTTTTTGTCGTCATACGCAGAGAGTAAAAATTCGCGCACTTTTTTGAACAACCTGTTTTTCCATATACTGCGCACATACATACTGTTCTCTTTCAGCTCAAACTCAACCATCGTTTTCACAGGTCTGCATCGCAGAACTCCATCGTTCTTAAAAAATAATTAAAATGCAGTGAAAAAACCATTTAGATTTAATTTTACTTACGCAATATGGCTACACAAAAGCCTGGAGAATGGGCGACTGGTCTGCTGGCCAGATTCGAAGATCAGGTAAATGTTTTACAGCACTTTTAATTTGTTGCGTCGCGATGCTTTTCAGCAGAGTGAAAAAATGTACCTGCTGCTAGTGTTGTTTTGGTGTGAGTGTGGGTGTGAAGGGGTCGTGGGGGCAGTGGGGCCGGCAACAGCTTCATGAATGAACTGAAAAGCTGTGTTTTGAACGGCCCAACGATGTGTGTATACTCTTTGAAATTGCACCTTAGGTTTATATTAAATATGAATTGCGAATTCGATTAAAAAATAGTCAATAAAACAAACTGAAATGATAAATTATGAAGTGAATAATCTATTTATATGGTATTTTTATTTTATTAGAATTTTATATAATTTTTTTGTTTTGTGTTTTTTACTGATTTTGTTAAGCAAATATTTTTTGAACTATTAAACTATTATTAAACAAGCAAATAGTAAATGCAAAGCTGTGCAACAGTTTGTAAGAGTACTTACTGAACCTTACTGAAATAATCAATAAAATGCGCTTTACTCTCAGCTGCCGAACAAAATTGGAGCTTATGGAACGCAGGCGCGCATGAGCCAAGACCAGTTGGTGGCATGCCTGATACACATCTCACGCTACCGTTTCTCACTGGTTATCTCCGGATTAACGAAAATGCTGCAGCGCGTCAACGAGGCTGTAAGTAATATTTAACAAACATTAAACTACAATATTATAATCGACTATATTTTTGTTTAACAGGCGCTACAAAATAGATATGAGCCAGAACGTTGCTACTTCGAGTCTCTGGTCATAATATTGACCACACTTGAACGTTGCCTCGCCAATCAGAGCAAGGACACAGCACGCTTCGAAGAGGCTATGAACGTGAAACTCTTGCTACGCGAAATTTCACAGTTTGTGGATGTGCAGAGTGACAACAATCCAAATGCGGCTCAACTGAAGGCGCTGGCATCCAAAGTGCTATTTGCACTGTCGCAAAATCACTTCTCGGCCGTTTTTAATCGGATCTCGGCTCGTATACAGGAGTTGACCTCGTGCTCCGAAGAGAATCCCGACTACAACGATATTGAATTGATACAGCACATTGACATGGACATGGTTAAGCTGACCAAGTTGCTGCAGGGTATTTAATTTCTTGATTTAACGATGTAATGATTATAGCCCCTATTTTTTTACAGAAACAATTACCAAATTCCGATCGAAGCGTGCACCGCCATTGATTTTGCTGTTTTCGCTGGAGAAAGCTATTTGGAACTGGATTGAGTATCATCCACAAGAGTTTCAGGATTTGCAGCGTGGCACTAATCGCGACATATCTACGTGCGTAAAAAATAAATTTGAGTCATTAATATTACTAATGAAATTGTTTCTCATTTTAGCTGTTGGGAACCACTTTTAGACTTTGTGGAGTACTTCAAGTCGGAGAACAAGAAATATAAAACTCAAGTTTGGCCACTGCAAATGCTGCTTCTTATATTGAATCCTTCCAGCCTGGAGACAACTGTCAACGAGTTGCAGCAGTCAGAGAAGGAGAAAGAAAAGGAGAAGGTTCCCTCAAAGTCCACACAATCCACTTCGCGCGACAAAGATTTCTCGGCCAGGCCGTTTATTGAAAGCATTAAACGTGGTTTAGGTCCGCATTCGCCATCCAAGCAGGTTACCGAATCATCGGCCATTGCCTGTGTCAAACTATGCAAAGCGTCCACGTACATCAACAACAATGACTCCAACAATGTGGTCTTTAAACTGGTGCAGTACTTTATTAACGATCTGAAGGCGCTGCTCTTCAATCCGATGAAGCCCTTTTCACGCGGACAAGGCTACAATTATGCTGATATTGAACTAATGATTGACTGCTGGGTTTCCTGCTTTCGTATTAGTCCTCACAACATTGAGGCACTTAAGGTGTGTCTCAATCTCTCCTCCCCACAGGCCTATCATTTCGTGATTGTCTGTTCGTTATTACGGTGAGTTAAATGTATAAACATTGTTTACATTACATAAGTCAATTATATACTTTCAAATTTTAGCCTTGCTCATATCTACGTGGACTTTCGGCTACAGAACAAAAATCCTTTTCGCATTGTCAACCAGCCGCGTTTGGCATGGTGGCCACAAACCGATGTCGTCCACTATCGGTCCGCTGAGCTGCGCGCTCTCTTCACGGATACACTGAACAAGGCAACGCAGGGATATATAGCACATACACCGTTACGGTATATTACTTCCTTAACGCTCAAGTCAAAGGATACACAGAAGGGTCTAAATCGTGCCGAGGAGGGACCAGCACACAAGATGCTCTTGCTGCTGTTTGTGCGGCTCATACATGCTGATCCCACGCTGCTCTTAAACGTAAGCTAACTCAATTAATTTCAACTGCAACTCAATTAAATTTGACCTTTTTTGTAGACGCAGGGCAAAGTGGCGCATGAGGTGCAAAGCTCAACGTTGGAACTAATTAATGGACTAGTCAGTCTGGTGCATCAGACAACTCTACCGGATGTGGCACAAGAGGCTATGGAAGCTTTGCTAGCGCTGCATGCACCTGAAAAAATTGAGGTTTGGAATCCAGAGGCACCCATCAACACATTCTGGGACGTTAGTTCGCAGGTGCTGTTCTCCATCTCGCAGAAGCTTATCCAACATCAGATAGCCAACTATACGGATGTGCTCAAGTGGCTTCGTGAGATACTCATTTGCCGCAACACGTTTTTGCAACGGCACAAGGACTATGCGCATGTCGGCAGTCAAATAGCCATATGCAAGCAGGCGCATATAAAAATGGAGGTGGTCTTCTTTATGTACCTGTGGAGCGTGGACTTGGATGCAGTGCTAACATCGCTCTCCTGTTTTGGTCTGCTCTGCGAGGAAGCAGAGATTTGTTGCAGCTCCGATGAGCTAACCGTTGGCTTTATCATGCCCAACTATCACATTTACCAGGAGCTCGCAGCGCTTTCGTCATGTAGGTCACAAATATGACTTTAAATATATTACCCTTTATTTAATTATATTAATTTGGCAGCTTCTACCGACAGTCGTGTTTGCTATTTTGAGAACAACCATGGCAGTGTTTTAAGCCGATTGACGCTTCAAAAGCGCGTCATGACACTGCTGCGCAAAATTGAGCACTGTGTGCACGGTGTTCAACCAGCATGGGAGGAAACGTTTCGAAATTGGGAAGTGCTTAGCAAAGTTCTGCAAACCTATCCCAAATTGAAGGGCGAGGATGGGCAAGCGGAAATATTTCATCGCGGCATGGGCAAGCGTCGTGCCAGCCACCAAAGCTCTGAGCATGATCTAGAGGAACAAATCAACGAGTGGGCCAATATGACTTGGTTCCTGCTGGCCTTGGGTGGAGTTTGTCTGCAGAAACGCAATAGCAGTCGTCAGGTGTTGTTGCAGCAAACGCAGAACAATGCATCGGTTGCATCGCTGGCTCAGGCCTCCGTTTACTCGAGCTCAACCAGTTCTGGCCATGGTTCGTTGCATCCAAGCGTTGTCTCTCTATCGGCCATTCTACCAGCGCCGCCACAGGATGTCAGCTATTGTCCAGTTACGCAGTACGTATGAATTTGAACTGACCAAAAGAAACCACTTATTTTTATTTAATTTACTCCCAGATTTATTGGACAGCTTCTGCGATTGTTGGTGTGCAACAATGAAAAGATTGGCTTGAATATACAGAAGAATGTCAAGGAGTTAGTAGGCGAGGAAATGTCCTCACAGCTATATCCCATACTCTTTGACCAGATTAGAGCCATAGTCGAAAAGTTTTTCGACCAACAGGGTCAGGTTAATGTGAATGTAACTGATATAAACACACAGTTCATCGAGCATACGATTTACATCATGAAGTCTATATTGGATCCCAAGGCGAGCAAAGATCCTAATAGTGAGCAGCCTCCGCCATCGGAGCATCTGGGCGTGACCAGCATTGAGGGCATGATGTTGGGCATTGTGCGCTATGTTCGTCACCTGGACATGACTGTCTACGCCATCAGAATTAAAACTAAATTGTGCCAACTCGTGGAGGTCATGATGAAACGACGCGATGATTTGGCTTTCCGCCAGGAGATGAAGTTCCGTAATAAGCTTGTGGAATATCTAACGGATTGGGTCATGGGCACATCTCATCAAATAGCGCCGCCGAGCTCCGCAGATGCCTCGCTGCTGACCAACACTACATTGATCTTTCGAGATCTCGATCAGGCTTGCATGGAAGCTGTTGCTGCGCTTCTACGTGGACTCCCATTGCAACCTGAAGAATCGGATCGTGGTGATCTTATGGATGCCAAAAGCGCATTGTTTTTGAAATATTTCACATTATTCATGAATCTCCTGAACGACTGCGTCGACAGCTCTGAAGCGGAAAAGGAAATCAATAGTACTCCATTGTTGCCGCCACGTCCACGCATGGCAGCTGGCAAGTTGAGCACCCTCAGGAATTCCACCATTCAAGCCATGTCCAATCTGCTTGGAGCCAATATTGACTCTGGTCTGATGCACTCCATCGACTTGGGCTACAATCCTGATTTGCAAACACGTGCCGCTTTCATGGAGGTACTAACCAAAATTCTGCAACAAGGCACAGAATTTGACACGCTGGCCGAGACGGTGCTGGCGGATCGCTTCGAGCAGCTGGTTCAGCTGGTGACCATGATCAGCGACAAGGGCGAGCTACCCATTGCCATGGCCCTGGCTAATGTTGTGACCACCGCTCAAATGGATGAATTGGCTCGTGTCCTAGTAACGCTATTCGATGCCAAACACTTACTCTCTCCCCTGCTATGGAATATGTTTTATCGCGAAGTCGAAGTGTCCGATTGCATGCAGACGCTCTTCCGCGGCAACTCTCTAGGTAGCAAGATTATGGCCTTTTGCTTCAAGATTTATGGCGCCAGCTATTTACAAATGTTACTCGAACCCCTGATTCGTCCTTTGTTGGAAGCACAGGAAGAGACTTGCTTTGAAGTTGATCCAGCACGATTGGAGCCCACTGATGACATTGAAGAGCACCGTAATAATTTGATTGCACTGACCCAGAAAGTCTTTGATGCCATAATAAATTCCTCGGATCGCTTTCCGCCTCAGCTGCGCTCCATGTGCCATTGTCTATATCAAGTGCTGAGCAAACGTTTTCCAAATCTGCTGCAGAACAACATTGGCGCCGTGGGCACTGTCATCTTTTTGCGTTTTATTAATCCAGCCATAGGTAAGTCATAAATTTTCTTAACATTCTAATAGTCTTAAAATTTTATTTCCGTTTTGTTTTTTACAGTCTCGCCGCAGGAGCTGGGCATTGTGGGCAAACAGGTGCCCAGTTCGGCAAAGCGTGGTCTAATGCTGATGTCCAAAATATTACAGAACATTGCTAACCATGTGGAGTTCTCCAAGGAGCAGCACATGCTCTGTTTCAATGACTTTTTGCGTGATCATTTTGAGGCCGGAAGACGGTTCTTCATACAGATTGCTTCCGATTGTGAGACTGTTGATCAAACTTCGCACAGCATGAGTTTCATTTCGGACGCCAATGTACTGGCACTGCATCGTTTGCTGTGGACTCACCAGGAGAAGATTGGCGACTATTTGTCTAGCAGTCGCGACCACAAGGCCGTTGGCCGAAGACCCTTTGACAAAATGGCCACATTGTTGGCCTATTTGGGTCCACCCGAACACAAACCCGTCGATTCGCACATGATGTTTAGTTCGTATGCACGATGGAGCTCCATTGATATGTCGTCAACAAATTTCGAGGAGATTATGGTCAAGCATCAAATGCACGAAAAGGAGGAATTCAAAACACTCAAATCCATGAACATTTTCTATCAGGCTGGCACCAGTAAGTCCGGTTATCCGGTATTCTACTACATAGCCAGGCGTTACAAGTAAGTAGCTTAATTATAACCATTTTACTATATTTTAAAAATGTTTTCTTTATTCTTCAGGATTGGTGAAACGAATGGAGATCTTTTGATTTACCATGTCATACTTACACTGAAACCCTTCTGCCACTCACCCTTCGAGGTGGTCATTGACTTTACACACACTTGCTCCGATAATCGTTTCCGCACCGAATTTTTACAAAAGTGGTTTTATGTGCTGCCTGCTGTGGCTTATGATAATGTGCATGCGGTTTATATTTATAACTGCAATTCGTGGGTGCGCGAGTATACAAAGTTCCATGATCGCATCTTGGCACCGCTTAAGGGTTATCGTAAGCTGCAGTTCCTCGAATCACCCAACAAACTTTGCGATTATATTGATGCCGAGCAGCAAAAGTTGCCGGGCGCGACGCTCTCACTAGATGAGGATCTGAAGGTGTTTAGCAATGCATTGAAGCTCAGTCACAAGGACACAAAAGTGGCCATTAAAGTCGGACCGACAGCGCTGCAGATTACGTCAGCAGAAAAGACCAAAGTTTTGGCACATTCTGTGCTGCTTAACGATGTTTATTACGCGTCGGAAATTGAAGAGGTGTGCCTGGTGGATGACAACCAGTTCACGCTGTCCATAACAAATGAAAGCGGTCAGTTGAGCTTCATTCACAATGACTGCGACAACATTGTGCAGGCCATTATACACATACGCAACCGCTGGGAACTGAGTCAGCCGGATTCGGTAACGGTACATCAGAAGATACGACCCAAAGATGTGCCCGGCACGCTCCTAAACATGGCACTGCTTAATCTGGGCTCATGTGATCCCAATCTGCGCACTGCGGCCTACAATCAGCTTTGCGCATTAACCGCCACATTTGATTTGAAGATTGAGGGCCAGCTGCTGGAGACGCAGGGTCTATGTATACCCTCGAATAATACCATCTTTATTAAGTCCGTCAGCGAGAAGCTGGCAACCAATGAACCACATCTGACACTAGAGTTTCTTGAGGAGTCCATCCAGGGCTTTCAGCGCAGCACCATTGAACTAAAGCATTTGTGCCTGGAGTACATGACGCCCTGGCTAAAGAATCTAACCAAGTTTTGCAAATCCAACGACGATGCAAAGAAGCTTAAGGTTTCGCAAATTTTAGACAAGCTTATCTGCTTGACAATTGACCAAAAGGAAATGTATCCCTCCGTGCAGGCTAAGATCTGGGGTTCTATTGGACAAATACCAGAGCTGATTGACATGGTGCTGGATAACTTTTTGCACAAATCGATTGGCTATGGATTGGGTTCACCACAGGTGGAGATTATGGCTGACACGGCTGTGGCACTGGCCTCTGCCAATGTTCAGTTGGTGTCGAAGAAAGTCATAACGCGCATGTGTCGCGTCATGGATAAGTCATGCACAAATCCCACACAATATCTGGAGCAGCATATGATGTGGGACGACATTGCTATATTGGGACGATATCTACTCATGTTGTCCTTCAACAATTGCTTGGATGTAGCGACCTCGGTGCCATATCTGTTTCATACCATTACTTTCTTGGTCTGTTCCGGTTCACTTTCCATGCGCGCCTCCACACATGGTCTGGTCATTAATATAATACACTCGTTGTGTACCTGCACAAATCTCTCGTTTGGTGAGGAGGCACAGCGTGTTCTACGCCTGTCACTGGATGAATTCTCCTTGCCAAAATTCTATCTGCTGTTCGGCATCAGCAAGGTCAAGTCGGCAGCTGTTACCGCCTTCCGCTCTAGCTGTCGCCATCCAAACGAAAAGTGGCTGGGCAATGAGCGTGTCACACAACCATTGCCGGCGGATCGCGAACGCCTCTCACTGCCCTCTCTGGAGGTAATAACTGATGCACTACTGGAAATCATGGAGGCCTGCATGCGTGACGTTCCCGATTGCGAATGGCTGCAAACTTGGACATCGTTGGCGCGCAGCTTCGCTTTCTGCTATAATCCAGCGCTGCAGCCAAGAGCTCTTATTGTCTACGGTTGCATCAGTAAGAGCGTCACCGATCATGAGGTCAAACAACTGCTGCGTATCTTAGTCAAAGCATTGGAGTCGTTTAACGATCTGATATTGATTGAGGCATTGGTAATGTGCCTCACACGGCTTCAGCCGCTGCTGCGACCAGAATCACCCATACATCGTGCACTGTTCTGGGTGGCCATCTCTGTGCTGCAGCTGGACGAGGTTACACTCTATGGCGCTGGTCTGGCACTGCTCGAACAGAATCTCCACACTCTCAAGTCACAGGGCTGCTTTGACAAGAAGGAAACCATTGCCGAGGTCATGATGAAAACGCGCGAGAAACTGGAGTGGCATTTTAAACAACTAGATCATGCTGTCGGCTTGTCTTTTCGCAGCAATTTCCATTTTGCTCTTGTCGGACATCTCATTAAGGTAACTATTTTATCAAATGGGAGCCAGATGTTAATGTAAATATTCTGGCAGGGCTTTCGACATCCCACACCCACCACAGTGTCGCGTACGTCACGTGTTTTAACAATGCTGCTAGGTATTATAGCCAAGCCGCTTCATCGTGACAAATTCGAGGTGACGCCGGATAGTGTGGCCTATTTGACAGCCCTTGTGGCTGTCTCCGAGGAGGTGCGCTCCCGGTGTCATGTGAAGCATGCGCTGCCCCGCTGGCCCGCCGATTTAAGTGGCAGCAGCATAGATAATGGCGAAGTATCTAATGGCATGCAGGCTGTAAGTGTAGAAATACAAATTTTTAAAATATATACTACATTCCAGCATATATTTTTCAGATGAGTCAACCATTGTCGCGACGCCAGAAGAGCTGGGATATTCTAGATCAGTCAGCTTTGCATTTCGCGCGTCAACATAAAGTACCTACTTTGCAGGTAAGCCGATTATCTAGACTCTAGAGGGAATCTTATTTCAGTGTGTAACCATTTTGAATACAAAAGTTGTTATAACCTTTTGCTATAGTAACTTTTGGCTATCCACTTGTAATATTGAGATTACTACTAATACAGATGTATACATCCCGCCTTAGTATTATTGAATATACTATCTACATGAAATCAACCGTTGCATAACTAATTTATTAATCGTTCAATGATATTTTTTCTTATCTCTTTTTATGTTTGTTTTATATATATAAAAAAAAACGTAACATACATTTATCACTACATTACTCGTGTAAACTCTAAAAATATGTGCCTGCCGACTCTTACATCTAATTGGTGCTTGTAACTCTCATGAATATACCTACATAAACTACTACTACTCTAATACTACGCATGAACATGTCATTTGGTTACGTTTGATTTGGTTACTGATCACAATAAAAACACCAACTACTACAAACATCAACACAACAACAATATATACAACTTCAAACGTAGAATGCGCGAGTTTTGTTTAAAACTCAACGCTCATTTTCGGTACCGACCACCAAGGATCCGAATAATGCTAGCGGCATCGAAGAACGTCAGGTATTGCCTAAAACAAAATTCTTTATCTCTCTCTTTCATTAACTACACTCTTAGACTATCAATTAACACCTAAACGTATGAACCCACAACTAACCCCTAACATACTTCAATGCCTGGATTTCTTATCGTAATTAAATATTTCACTTGCCTGCATGGCACTGCATGTTCGCTAACAGATCCATCAATTTCATTTCAAAGTATTTAGCTATAGCACGTCTATAAGTTCACAACAAATCTACTTTTTCAACTATCTCAATGTCTCGTATTAGCTGACTAATTACTAGTTTTACTAAGTTTTAGCATATAACTAATAACAATTTTTTTTGCTACGCGTCAACAGGAACGTGGCTCACGTTCATCTGTCTCAAACGAGTCGAATGTCTTACTCGATCCCGAGGTGCTGCCTGATTTATCATTGCAAGCACTGGTCCTTACTGTTTTGGCTACGCTCGTCAAGTACTCGTCGGATGAGAATGAAACGCGAGTTTTGTATCAGTATTTGGCTGAGGGTTCTGTCGTGTTTCCTAAAGTTTTTCCAGTCATGTAAGTTGTGTGTTGCAAATACAATTGCGTTCCTCTTTTAAATATATTTTGTTATCTCTTCCAGACACTCGCTACTGGATCAAAAGATTAATAATATATTGTCCGTATCACACGATCAAGTTGTTTTGAATTCTGTGCAGAGCATCATCCAAAACATGTTGGCCAGCGAGGATCCATCACAACAGCAGTTACACTTTCTGCAAAGCTGCGGCTTTGGTGGCCTTTGGCGTTTTGCTGGCCCCTTTACCAAGGTTTGTTGTGTGTAGCATTATGATTTATCAACCCGCTGACTTTTGTCCTAACCTACAGTATAATATGATGGGTGAATCGTCTGAGTTGTTTGTCAACTGCTTAGAGGCTATGGTGGAGACATGTTTGCCCGGCGATGAAACGATTCCAGTTCCGCCTTCCCCGCGTCCCTATAACCTAAGTTCCAGCCTAAGCAGCCTCACGCTGGGCTCACCCACAGACAAAGGTAAAATTATATTTAATGATTCTGCTTAGAGAAGCTGCATAAATTGTTTTAATATTGCTTTTAGCTTTTAGCGAGTTTTTAGCCACTTGTTAAAGATGAAGTTTTTGTAATACTTAAACGTTCTCTTTTACTCTTTCCTTATGCAAATCCCCATTATTTTCAATACATATATATAGCATTCTCAATGGAATCATTAGACTTTTATGACAACTGCTCGGGCAGCGTCAGCTTTCTGCGACGCGCCTCACACAGCAAATCACGTGCCAAACATCGATTGAACGACAGTCCATCACATTAAAGTACAACTAAACCAAAACGAAATCGAAAACAAAACTTAACCCTAGCATATTATACACAAACACCTTTAAACCAATTTATAAAAGTTAAAAAGACAACACAGCTCATTTAAATACCTACGGAGATTCGATGAACAACATTGAAAAATAATTAGCAACCGTATTGAATCTAAAACGCCACAAAAAGTTTTGTGTGAAGTAAAATCCAAAAAACACACAAATGCACTTTATTATTAAATGTTCGACTATTTGACAATTGTATTTGTGTCATTAATCAGAAACTTTATCATTTACAAAATTATTTTCAATAACATAATTCAAATTTGACTCCAAATCGTCTAGCACTTGTAGTGTATGTTGTAGTGTTCTACTTTTCCTTAATGTTTGTTGCATCTACTCATATTTATCGAGCATAAATAACGGAAACGATGTTAAGTTCTCCACAAATCGCTGTGTAAACAGCTAAAAACATATTTTCTTAAATACAAATTTTTAGCTAATGAAATTACTCGTATTAAACTCAAAATACAAATAATTCAAATATAAAGTACCTAAAATTGCATGCAAATTGCATATGTTGCATAAACAATATTTAAATTAAGTGCACAACAAGCCAAAACATATTTTCAGTTGCGAAGAGATTTTTGTTTAAAAATAGCTTTAAACTAGAATAAACGAAGAGAATCGTAATAGCGATTTTTTATGCATTTATACATTTCTTAGCATATTTTCTTTATTAATATACATTTTTACTAATTTGTGTGTGTGGGAAATATGAGTGCCCGTGTCAATGATTATCAATTTAATAAGTGTATGCTATGAAACTGTATTTACATTATTTTTATATATTTTCGTTTGTTTCATTTTTGCATAATATAAGTACCTGTCTATGCCTCTTCTATCTTACTTTCAGCTGCATGAATAACAACAACAAACCCACGCACTAGAAGTACCACACTAATCGCAAAAATAATGGGTTTTTTTAATCTGTTTAAAAAATGTTTTTAAAACCTTAAAACGAACAAAAATATCACACAATGTACAAACGCGTTACAAACGAATTTTGAATCCATTGATAATGCGTTAAAACCGAATAATGTATTAAATGTAAGAAATATTTTATATGTATAGCAAGGCAAAAGAGATGGCAAAACGCAAGGAACCCCACGAATACAGTTAGAAAAATAGCGTATGCATATATATTTATTTTCACAGATTTTCAATAGAATGCTTCAAATATTTAACGATTATGTAGTTTTTAAAATATATAAATGTATGTAGCTTAACAATAAGCAACAAAAACCTACTCACACCAGTTCCTGAGAAGACCATGGCCAAGGTGTCATGACACCATTTGCACCAGAGTTTAACATATAAAACATACAAGAAAAACAACAACAGCAATAACTAGCTTAATGCTATATGCGAATCTCCCGCTGCAACTAACACATTGTGTAAATTAATTGCATTTATTTTATGTTTGTTTATATTAATTGCTTAAGTTCATCCACCATATCAACTTTTACTTAATTTATTTCATTTGACACATTTATTGTTTTTATTTTTATAAACATTTTTAAAACCCAAAAAATCGAATATACCTTTAATTAAGCAAGAAGACCCAGTCCGCTTTTAATGCAATTTAGGTTTAAGCTTAAGACGTTTTTAATGCCGCAAATCAAATAAGTTTTAAAGAATCAAACAATATACATTTGTACCTCAAATTCACGAGTGTCCCAACACAAATAAAACGCAACAATTTAGTCCGTTATCTGACCTGTCCTATAAGCGAAACTAGCACAATAATTTTATTCACTTATTGCAACTAAAACATGTTTATTCCAAAGAGAACTATAGTGTCAGACGAAAAATGTTATTTCGCGTATAAGTATAAAAATTATTTGTGCTACATCTATATGTGTGTGTTGCTATATGTGTATATTTATGAGATCGAAACTTCATAAATCGATTAACGAAAACATTTTACGTATCTATGCGGCTAACTAAAGATATATATATTCAAATGTTCATGTTTTAAATTATCACTGTACAATTTATTCTCAATAAAATGTTAAAAAAAAAATAAATTAAACTGTTTTATTATAAGAAAACTTTAAGAATAATTATCTTAGGAATTCAACTATTTAAATTTTAGAACATAACTAAATTGCAGCATTCTCTCGGCATCTTTGCATGGGCAAATATTTATTCGCTTTTTGCAATATGAACAGTTCAACCCCAGTGAAAATACCATATGCACTTGCCAAGCAACCCATTTCAAAATTCAAAAACCTCCCCCACGAAGCTGCAATGCAACGAAATCAGTGGGATCAACTCAAATGTTGTGCCGTCGCGTTGTTGTTGTTGTTAACTTCTCGATTTCAAGCATGCGATTAAAACGAACCTCACTCACCCTCTGAGCGCAGGCCGAGCAGGTGAATTTTGTCAATGGGCCAATCCGTGTTGCAAACGCGCCAAAAACGGGGCAAGTGCCACAGCTGACCGAGCCAAATCTCAAAAACTCAATCCCAATACTTGTGGGAATGCTTGAAGTAAACTTTCTCACGATGCGACGCACCGGCTGGCAAGTGGCTGGCACTGGCTGTGGCAACTGGTACGGATGGTGGTTGCGGTGGTTGCTCGTCCGTAAGTGTAACGCAATGTCGCGCCACAGAGGAAATGAGGTCTGGGTCTCGAGCGATGGCCTGCGACAAAGGAAAGAGAGCGAATAAACACGCACACACACGCACACAGTGTATACGAGACAAACAGAAAAGCCAACAATGCCGCCATCGTTGAGTTTAGCCGTTTTGAGCCCAACTCGAACTTCAACCGAGGGTAGCAACTAAAGGCAACGGGCATGGCACGCATGGGGCACGGTTTGCCAGAGAGAGAGAGTGTGCGAGGCACAGACAAACATCCAACCAGAGCCAGGTCGAGGTCATGTCGCTGTCGCAGTCGTTCTTAAGTTAAATGTTGCACGCAGCCAGCTCGTGTGTGCGTGTGGTGCGAGTTGCTGCGTGCTGGTGCTGGTTGTGGTGGTGGTGGTTGTTCTGCATCGGCCTTTATCTTGGCTGGCACGAGAGAAAGAGAAAGCGCCGCTCTAGAAGTCGCAGAGAACGCGCTGTTAAGATCAGCAGCAAGTGCACTTGGAAAAACGTACTAAAACAAGGAGTTTGCGGATTTGATTTCAGTATTTTATTTTTTTACTTTACTTAATGGTGGCTTTTCAGGATTTCCCTAAAAAATTGTATATCTGGTAATCTGTTATTATATTCAATACATTTTCAAATTTATAACGCAATATAAAAATAAATAAAACAAATACTTCTTGTTCGAATTAAAAATGTACGAAAATAATTTAAAAATTATTTTTTCTTATATGCAGATTTAGATCAGGCTTTGGTTTCTTAGAGTATTTGCTAAAAATGCAAAATAAAAAAAATCTGAGTAATCATTTTACTAGTTTAAACTTTTTTACAGTGTGCATAAATGGTTTTCACTGACTATACTCTGTACATAAAAGAATATGTATACTGGGGTAACTTAAACGATTATAAGTAATTAGCCACATATTCCGACAAAAATTTTAGAATGCATTTTAGATATTTGGGTTTGAAAAAAATACGTCTATTGTTTGGTCACAGCCTTATTTTAAATAAAATCCTTCAAGTAAATATGATCGAAGTATAGAGTATTTTGTAGTTGGGCAAAAGAGCTATCAGTGCATTTCAAGTTGCACACGTGCAGCATTGTGTCGAGTGAATCTTGCCACAAGCAGAGAGACTCAAAGCCACACACACGCATGCACAACGCACACCAACTTAAAACGACCAACGACACGATTGATGCTCGTCTTGGGCCCATCATTTCCCGATCCGTTTTGCTTTGCTTCACTTTGATCATTTTTTGTGCGTTGCGTGGTGGCAGTTAGGGGAGGATTTTGCAAGTGTACGAGCCGCCTCCGACGCTGTTGCTGCTGCTGCTGGTGCAGCTACAAAAAGGATCAGTTTACCTTGCGGCAAGATCATTTCTTAAGCGACTACCGTGCGGTGAACAGCAGCAAGTACCGGTTCCGGACAAGCGAACAAAAAATTTACTTAAACAATTTCGACTACCAGCTTTAAATACACAGAACAAATTTAGAAAAATGGCCTTGGAGAATCAAAGATTTATGACCAAGACGCAGCATTACCGCAAGGTGACCAAACCGCTGCTGGAACGCAAGAGACGTGCACGCATGAATCTCTACCTGGACGAGCTAAAGGATCTCATTGTGGACACCATGGATGCCCAGGGGGAGCAGGTCAGCAAGCTAGAGAAGGCCGATATACTGGAGCTGACAGTTAACTATCTAAAGACACAACAGCAGCAACGCATGTCGGATGGAAGAGCTGTCACACCTCCAACCCCATCCTCCTCATCCACGCCCACTTCACCATTAGCTGGAACACCATTGAACTTTGATAAGTTTCGCGCCGGTTACACACAGGCCGCCTATGAGGTCTCCCACATATTCTCCACGGTGCCTGGCTTGGATCTTAAGTTCGGCACGCATCTGATGAAGAAACTCGGACATCAGCTGAAGGATATGAAGCAACAGCTCAACAGTCCTGTGCCCAGCGAGGGGGCCAACGAGCCTGTCAATCTGGCCGATATCAAGCAGCATCACCGTTCTACATCACCTCAGGAAAATCTGGATATGGGCGAGGAAGTCTGGCGACCGTGGTGATGATGTTCCAACACCCGTTACCCTGTAGCTTTAATTTACGTTGCACATTGAGAGCTTTATTGATCTGGTTTTTAGTTTTAAGTTTTTCAAGCGTTTATTGTAAACATTTGCTTCCATTTATTAATTTAATATTAATGTGATGTTCCTGTGATAGTTTTTAAGTACGATTTTTTGTATACATATGATCTCCAGTAGAAAATAATATTCATCCAAGCATTATTTATTATAATATGCATACCTTGAGCTTCCCATTGAGCTTCCAATTAGACTTAACTGTCGAAGTATTAATAAACTTAAATATTCTAAAGTACCCATTAAGCCAAGCCATTTGTGTTAACTTTAAATAATATGCTTTAAAAATACTACAATAAGACAAATTAAACATTATATTCATAATAAAAACATAAAACAGATGAATATATTTATTGGATTTTTACTAAAAACACACTTTGAAGAAGTTTTGACTGACACAATAAAAATAATCTTCAAACTTTTTTAGTTTCTAGTTATGGCAAGTGTTAGTTTTCAAAACTTTTAAATATCTTAACTTCTTCTCAGTACCAGATTCTTTGTAGCTAGATGGCAATACAAAGGACGATTGCATATTGGAAATTCGCTAACTAGAAATGGTTAAAAGTTCAAATTGTCATTTACGCGAAAAATATCGTGAAAAGTCAACTGATACTTTCAATACTTCTAGTAAGGTACATTGTTTATAACAATAATAATCAAAATCAATCAATAAAAATATAGCTCAAACCTATTTTTTATCTTTGTGATAAGTTCCCGATCAGAAATTAGAATTTTCACAAGAGTGGCAATAGGAAAATTTATTTGTCATAGTTAAAGCTTTTGTTTCATTTCAAATAGCTAATATTCAGTAGCACAAAGATTCTGTTCTAAGTTAAGTAAAGCATTAAAACTAAGAGTGCAAAAAAGGTCATTGTCTAACCTCAATACAACTAGCCATTTCATATTCAATCCCCTCATTGATATTCAAGAGCTCATCCAACCCTGACCTCTCCCTTCGTACATAACTCATGTAAAGTACACCCAATGCCACCTCACAACGCGCACGACTTACAGTCAAAAGTCGGAAGTGTGTCCACCGTGCGCTTAACATGAGCAGCAGCGAGCCGCATGCAGCAAGCAGCGACAATCGAACAGCATCGCTGTTGCCCCCTGCACGACCTCGACTTACTTACAACAAAGGTGGCCGGGGCAGCAGCAGCATGCGAAGGAGCAGTGCCTGCAAAGACAACGGGAACACACACATTAAGCACACTCGTCGCACACGAGCAATGTTCCCACAGGATCATCAACTGGCACAATGCCCGGCCGGCCAAACAAGTGTAGGACGAGACGAAATGCCGAAATACCAATGCACACACATAAACAGGAAGTGCTCATTTCTCCTTTGCTCTTTCTCTTCTTTTTTTAGGCAGCTCCGCCTTAGTGAAACGCCCCAGCAAAACGCTGCTGCTTCTGGGTCGTTGAGTCGTTCCCACGCCAATGGGCAACAAATGAGTTGGCAGAAGAAGCGTGCAGAGCATGCAGTTCATTATCCTTTCGCTTGGGCATATAGGCAAATCATAACACAAAAATCTAGAAATGGCAGCTGCGCCACAAACTCAAACTCAAAAAACGCACAACAAACTGCAAAACGAAATTCCCATGGCCAGGCTTCGTTGCCCATTGAGCAGGTGAGCCCCTAAACATATATTGGTGTGAGAAACCAAGGAGGAAAGTGTTTCCCACGATCTACAACAGCACACAATCGCGCACACACAAAGGTAACGATCCTGGCTAAGGCAGAGATCCTGCTCCCTGGCCCGCTGATGATAAGGGTGCCAACAACAATAAGAAATCGAGCGAACAATAAGAAACCAGCGGAAGGCAAGCAAACAAGCAAGCTAAAGCAACCCTCACGAAATGCGAAATACCAGCACAGCCGAGCACAACACGAGTACGACTCCAGCCACCGAGGGTTCAACATGGGGGTTGTTTTTGGGCAATCGGCTATAAAAGGCAGCGAGAAGTTGCGTTAACAACACACAACGTCTTGAACACTCAGAGCAGCAACAGCTCAGCAAAGCAACAACAATAACAATAATGTCTTCAATGCATATGTCAGAAATGTCGAAGACGTATCAGTACCGCAAGGTGATGAAACCACTGCTGGAACGCAAGAGACGCGCACGCATCAACAAGTGCCTGGATGAGCTTAAAGATCTGATGGTAGCCACCTTGGAGTCGGAGGGTGAACATGTTACCCGTTTAGAGAAGGCTGACATACTCGAACTGACCGTCACCCATCTCCAAAAGATGAAGCAAACGCGTCAACACAAGCGGGCCAATGGCTCTGATGATACTTTAACACCCGCCGAGGGATTCCGCTCCGGATACATACATGCCGTCAATGAGGTATCCCGCTCGTTGTCCCAACTGCCCGGCATGAATGTCAGCCTGGGCACAGAGCTGATGACACATCTTGGCCAGCGTCTGAATCAGTTGCAGCCGGCAGCGAAGGAGCTGCTGCCAGTGACAGCGCCACTCTCCGTACACATTGCCAGCCGTGATGCCTACTCGGTGCCCATCTCGCCCGTCTCCAGCTTTGCCGGCAGCCCCAATTCAAGTGTGGGTAGCGAACGGATTGGCAGCGCCTCCCTGCTGACCACATGCTCCAGCAATCACAGCATCGATGTCTTGAAAATGGAGGATGCAGTGGACAGCGAAGACGAAGAGAATGTCTGGCGACCCTGGTAGAGAAGAATCCACAGAGAGAGAGAGAGAGAGAGAAAGAAATTGAGATTGAAAATTAAGAATTAGAAAAATGTCTTCCAAGTCAAGGTGGTGCTAACCATGCCCCCCTCTGACACCCACTTAGTTTTAAGTTGAAAAAAAGAATTGAAAAGAAAAGCTTTAAAAGAGACGCAGTTCATGTGATAATAAATTATATAGCTAAAATTTAAATACGCACAAATGTTTTTATTTATTTATCCCCACTTTTCAGCTTTTCATTTAAATATTTGTTAATCCAATAAAAATATACAAAAATAGATTCCCAATCAATCGAATACTAACTGGAAAAGCTGCTTATCAATAAGCAAAATTTGTTCTATCCAATTGGTCAAACAAATTCTAGGAATAAATACGTTTGTACAAGCGGAAATGACCATATAACCATAGCATAAATTAATCGATCCCAACTGCGTCAATTCATTGTAATTTTCTGCTCCTTCTTATTGTTACCAAAGCTGACCAAAAATATATATAAATCCCATAACAAAAGAAAGCGAAAACAATGCCAAGGCCGAAAAGAAAACAAGAAGAGAACATATTGTATATAAATCGATGTCCGTTACGACGCTACCGACGCGTCCAAGATCACAAGGGGCACCCTTGAACACGTGTGCACACAATAAGACGAGAGGGAACATAAAAAATTAGAGACTTATATCTGTTTGGCGTGTCTAATCGAGTTACGACAATGTCGCTCAGCCTTAGGACCAAAAACGAAACAAAATCTCTGTGTAATAAAAAGAAAAACGAGAGAAAGAATGCCGGACCCAAACAAAAGCAAAAAGGGATCGAGTCATCGCTGTAAAACCCTCCACGCCAAGCGACGTTCATCCTTTTCGGGCACTCGGCTAGAAAATCGTGCACACAATGGTCAGTCAAGGAAAGACACATAATTGCTTGGGCTGTCTGTCTGGCATTCAGGTAAATATATAAATGATTGCCATGCCCTAGGGCAATCCACTGCTTGGGCCCTGGACAGGATATCACTTTTGTTTGGACCCGCATCATTTGCTTATCTGCGTTGCTGTTGCTGTTGCTTCAACAAGACCAGTAGCATCGACGCCTGAGCTGTTAACAATCAATGAAGTTAAAGACAGCCACATAAAATGGCAAAGGAACTTGAAAATTATGAGGGCAACTTCAAGGGATGCATAAATGTGACCTTGATCGGCATAAGCAATCTTTAGATTTTAGATAGGAGAAAAATTTACTTAAAAGTGGAACTAAGGTGTTTTGGATTAAGTTTATTTGATTTATTATTATGTGTCGAAGTTTAATAATATAAGCAAAAATATTGTTGATCAATTGCAATTGCAAGCTTATCCACTTATTTCTTCTACAAAAATATAATTAATATGAAAAATAAATATTTAACTTTATTGAAAATATAATATTCAAGTAACGTAATGTTTGGGGACTCCAAAAAAATAAATATATATGAGAGCTTCCATAGATTTTTGGAAACATTTCCTAATCGAAATCGACTTGTCAATGAAAACAATTTTTCGAAACTTACATTAATTATGAGCTGTTATTATTTCGAAGTTACGGGCTTACAATATTAATTTCATAAATATTTGCAATTATTGATAAATAAATCAATTATACAACTTAATTTCAGTTTCAATCAAGTAAACTCATAATTCATTTACATAAGATCAATACAAAAAAACCGTCATCAAAAATTGCAACTCCGTGTTGATCCTCACCCATCCCTAGGCAGCATAATTGTGGCATGGCAACGACAACGACAACAAGATGCACAACCAGAGACGACAATGGACAATAAGCTGAATATGGCATAAGGCAACAACCGTAACAACAACAACATGAAACTCAAACTCAAAGGCAAAGGCAAAAAGGAAATGCATGCAGAGTTACAAAAGATACTTAATCTTAAAGGTAAACCCGATGAATGATGAACGAATGTGTTTGCAACGTAACCGAAACCGAATCCCAAAAACTTCGAAACGCTCACAGATCGGCCGGCAGAGAGGTCGTCGTCGCAACTTCGAACGCAAGCCCAAGTCATTAAAAATATACAATACACAAACTGCATACGAATCACTTGAAGGGCCCCAGCACACGCACACACACACACACACAGAGAGAAATAGACAGGACAGGACGGGAGAGGAGGGTATAGTACAAAAAATATCAGAAGCGAAGATCGTGAGAAAATGGTTTGGAACGTGGTTCTCACACGATCGACACACCTGCCCTTTTTCATATGTGTGTGTGTGTGTGTGCCTGTCCCTGTTGTGTACGTATAGTTTTTGAATTCAAGATGCAAGACCACTTACGGGCAAGATCACGACCGAGGAGTCAGAGACGAGGAGTAGGAGACGAATCGCTGCTCGCTGCTAGCTGGCTCTGCCTGCATTCGACTTGAAAAAGAAAAGCAACGTGCGGTAAGTGTGCGGCAAAAGTTGACGTCGTCGCATTGGCCAACATTGTAATGACTGTGGACACACGATCGTTAAGACTCGACAAACAGTGAAAAGAGGTACAGTGAGAGAGGGAAGGGGCCAGCCTGTGGTGCGGCGCATGCGCGAAGCAGCGCCGAGCACAGTGCGCAGTGCGCAGTCGCAGCATTTTGTCGAACGAACTCAATTTACTTTGTTTATGGCCTGAGCGAGCGACAGAGAGAGAGAGAGAGAGAGAGAGAGAGGGAGTGAAAGACTGAAAGAGTGAGTGAGCCACACTTATATGGTGTGCTATTGACTCTGTAATATCTTTAATATGGGATGTTGTTACACTGCATTGGCACACGCTCACGTTGCCACTGGACAAGCGATGACCAAAAGAGAGCTTGCTATGTGTGTGTGTGTGTGATGCTGGCACGAGTTGTTGCATGGCCACCCCACACCACCCCCTACCACACAAAAAACAAACCAAAGCGCTGCTCATCTCCAATCCCCCTCAACGAGCAGGCCGGTTTTTATTCTGATTTTTTTAGTTTATTTTGTTTGTATACATATATATATATATATAGATATATGTATATACATGTTTTTTTGTATTATAAGTGGTGGTCTTGCGCTTACTTTAATATGGCTGCATTAAATTTTGCGGCGAGTATTATGACTGCAGTAGGTGGCAGTGCCTGGCCCCGGGGCAGCATCAACTGTTGCAGTTGCAGCCTGAGTGAATGTGAATGGAAATGGAATTAGTGTGGGTCCAGGCACTCAGAGGTCACGTGATGTGTGTAGCGTACTGTACTTCTTTTTTTGTTACGTTTTTTATTTTGCGCTTCTTTAAGACGCTTATGAACCGTTCGAGTAGCTTTAAAGAAACCGTTAGTTATTGACCTACATTAAATTAAACGGAATATTATCATCATTGTCATGTACCAAAAAAAAAATAGATCGCACTTTTGAGGTGAAATAAAATAATAATATAGTTGAAAATAATAATGAAATTGAAAAAATCAAAAAATTAATTTTTAAAAATAAAATAATAAAGTTTTCTATTGAATAAGCTTAGAATTCTAAACAAATAAAATATATAAACTAATTTGACAAAAAAAAAAAGCTTTAAAACACTTTTAAGATTTAAAGCTGAAATCTTTGAAGCAGTTTTTAAATTTCATATAATAAAATATATATGCCCACATAATTGAACTTTATTAAGTTAATTTTAGTAATAAGCACGTGTGTGTCAGAATACAAATTGAAGCTTGGTTTCAAGGGGGATCACTTTGGTTGACGGTTTCATTTCGTGTGTGTTTCCTTCACATAATATCCTCACTTAAAAGTCATTAAAATATCATCACAAGCCTACTCATTTTCGACCGCACTTTATTGCGAAATGATTCGCCAAGGCAAAGTTCTTTTAATGACCCTCTTGCAATTTTTTTTTCTTGATGTTGTTGTTGCGCGACCGCAAGAGAGAAGACAGCTTAAATATATATGTATATGAAAAAAAAAAAACATAAAAAAAGACCTGTGCCAATGTTACGTGACTAATCACACTTGGCAAAGATTAGCAGCAATCAGCATCAGTGGAGAGAAGCAGTCATCATCATAGTTGTCCACACCAGACAACAAAAGCGTTCAATTTGAAGTTCCGTAATCAAACCACACACACACACACAGAGACAGTCACACATATGTGAATGCTGTACCACTGTACCAATAATACCAATACCGATACATTACGAAGCTTTAAGTGGCTCGGTTCGGTTGCGGTCGCGGACCTTAATTTGTGATGTCTGTATGTCTGTCCCGCTGTCGGCACCGGCGCATGTGCCAAACGGTCAAGCGCAGTTAAAGCTGTCAAAGCTACAACAACAACAATGCTAACCATTGACAGTCGAGCCAAGCGGTTCTCACACTCAAAAAAGAAAGAAAAAACTTGTAATAAATGACGTTTCCTAGAATTTTGTAGTTGCGCTGTTCTTTATAGTATACACATACAAACACATATATATATATACATAAATATATATCTCTACGTTATATTTTTTGTTTTTTTATTATTTAATTGCTACAGCAGCGCCGGCGCACAAAAGGCACACGCAGATACAGAGAGAGAAAGAGACGAAACTCTGAATGAAGTCGGAATCAGAGAACTAAGAACAGAAAACAGAACCGTCATTAAATGAGGCCAACAAAATACTGGAGAGGCCGAGCTAGCGAGTGTGGGAAAATATTTAGCGACTTCCGGCTGCGGTTTTGATTTTTTGCCCGTTTTTCTATGGAGCTCATTATATGGCTGACCGCCTCCGGAAACCCTTCATTGATGATTGTGTTGGCTTATCGCTGGTCACGCCGCCAGGCGCCTGACGAAATTCAATCACTTTATCTGTAACTTGAGATGACAAAAAGTAAAAGAAATTTCGAGTGTTTTTTCTTTTCAATATATGTGTTTTATTTAATTGGTTTTAGTACATTTTAAAATGCAGCGCCACTCTTTAGCCATAAGTACGGGCTCTAGTCGAGTGAATAGAAAACAGCTTTGATGCCTGAGCTGTCGGCGAACGGTTTCCATAGTCCAGCGCGCCTGTGCGACCAGCTGTCTTCCAAAGTGATGAATAAGTTGTCAACGCCTTGTGCCTCAAGGCTGCAAGTCAGCCAAGGCCATTCACCAGGGACGCCACATGGGTCCAGTGCTGTTAGAGCTGGTGCTCGCCTCACTGGGTGCGGGGCTGCAACTGCCACTTGCACTACCGCATTCCGAGGGAGGTGGTGTCACAAGTGCTGGACTTGGACTGTTGCTACTGATTTCATCTGTATTCTGGAGCGGCATGGTGACACCAATGGGCAGTGAGGGTACCACCACTTGCAAATAATTGAGACGATGGCCCAAATGGCTCATTAGCTGTGTGCCCAGATCAACACTGACGCCGGGTACTGCTGCCAAAGTCTTGGACACCTCGTTGGCGGCATGCACGTAGCCGGCACGAAAGCTTTCCGCAATGCTCAGCTTGGAGTCACCGCTAGAACTGGAGGCACTGCTGCTGCTGCTGCTGCTGCTGCTGCTGCTACTGCCGAGACGAAGTTGCTTTTGGGCGCGCAGCTTCTTCATATGCTCCACTGTTAGCTCGAGTATGTCGGCCTTCTCCAGACGCGTAATGTGCTCGCCCTCCTGAGTCAGGCATTCCACCATAATGTCTTTCAGCTCGTCCAAACACTTGTTGATGCGGGCACGACGCTTGCGCTCCAGCATGGGCTTCATAACCTTACGGTACTGATAAGTCTTGGACATCTCCATCTCCAGCACCATGTTATTAAACAGTTAGTTAGTTAGTATAAAACTTGACGATATAACGCGTAATCCACAGTTTTCAGTCTCTCTTAATGTTTTGCTTAATATTGCTTGCGTTGCGAACGCTGCAAAGTCGCTGCTTTGAATGATTCAGCTGGCTGTTCGCGTCGTGCTTTTTATAGGCTCGGCCTGGGTTTCGCTACGGCAGCGGGTGCGAGCGAGATGCGCATTTTGCCTCGTGCGCGATTCAACTTTAAAGTTCCTTTCTCCCTTGCGCCCGCTATAGTTGCTGGCTGGCTTCTGTTTACGTATGCGCTGTGTGTGCTCACACAACGTGTACGCTCTCTTTCTCTCTCTCACTAATGTGTGTGTGTGTTTGTGTGTTTTTGTTGGTGAGGGCAATAAAATGACTTGAGCTGCGGCTGCGCCTCTATCTTGCTGTGTATATATATATGTGTGTATGTATGAATGTGTGCGGTTGTGTGAGTTGTGATTGTTATACCGTGGGAAACTGTTTCGCAGCCGATTTCCACGACGACGGCTGCCTGCCTGACTGCCTGGCCTGACTTCTTCTGATTGTGCATGCTTGGGGTCTTTTGAGTTGTCCGTCCGTCTGACGGCCCGCCTTAAGAGCTCCGACTGTGGCAGAGCGGCAGCCAAGCGAGCACATGCCTTCCATCCATAACAAGATGTTTGCATTTCAATTCATTTGTATGTGGCCGGGTATTTGGACTCGAGCGCAGAGAGCTCTCTTTGCTTTTGTTGTTTTCTGCTGTTTGTGCTGGTTTCGTCTTGGTCTTTGCCATGTGCCTTCAGCTTTGGCATCGCCTTCGCCTTCACCCTTGCAGTAGCTTATGGCACGCTGATAATTGTGGAATCGTCATCGCGCAGCACTTTTTTGTTTTCTTCTCACTCACTCACACTCTTTGTTTTCTTGCTGTAGTATGTATGTATGTATTTTTTTTTAACGCTTTATGGATCATTGATTGGGATCGTGGGCTTCGTGGGCCAAGCATTACGCTTTTCGTTTACATGATTATTCTTGATTGCCCATTGCGACCAGTGCTACGTTCGGTGCTTTTGGGATCTGTCGGTAGGTTTTCTGCATTTTTTATTTTTACCTCTTCGTTTGTTTTTTTATTTTTCGGGTATGGCTTATGCCATGGACTACTTCTACCATTTGTAGACAATTACCGGCTTGACTGGGCAAAAAGCAAAGCGATTGTTTTTTTTTCTTCTTTTTTTTTTGCGACGTGTGCGCGAAAGCCAGTTACGATTTGTTGTTGTTGTTGGTGGTTGTTGTTAGCACACGCTATAAATGTTGTTGTTATGGGCTATGTAGTACTATGTGGCTCGTGGGGTGTTTTGAGGCTTTTGTCACGTCACGAGTGATTTGAACTTTTATTTAAGTACATTTGTATTTTTAAAACTGTGATTCATCCCCATCTATTCATAAAAGTATCACATGCATATCATGTATCATATCTCTTGTTAAGCTAGTTGTGGCAAATATCACACAACTCGAATTTCACAACACTTAATTAGAAGTGCCGAAACGGCGAAATCACATTGAATATGACAACACAAGTGGCGCATCATCAACGCCAAACCAAAAACAACAGCAACAAAAACGGGCCACAAGACAAATTAAGTTGGCGTTTTGTACTCATTTCAAATGAGATACAGTTAACAACTGTTAACAGCCTCATCTTTATTTTGTTTCGTACACGTGTTGTTGTTGTTGTAGTTGGACCGTTAAGTGAGGCGCGAGCGATGCTGTCAAAAAGCTGCCTGCTCCGGAAACGGCTAATTGGATTGAGAGTGAGAAGTGTGTGATTGTTAATGTTAGTGTTGTAAAGCATGATCCGCATTGCCAGCACACACAGTCATAATATAGGGGTCGCAATTGGATTTGATTTCATGAGGGTTGCTTGGCAGGGAATGGCCCTAAACATGACATGAGTATTAAAATTAATAAAAATCTAACTGAGGGTAATGTAAATATCATATATCATACGAATATATTTTCAAACAAATAAAGACTTAATTATTATTATTGTAATATATATATATATTACATAAGAAGAAAATTGATTTCACCAACTATTGAAATTCATTAACGAGCAATTTTAAGCAAGCATAATTCAACCTGTTAATACAGCAATAATAATAAATATATCCATATTTAAAACAAAAAATAAAAAAAAGATTTACATTAAAATAAGCTAATTTAGGGGATTTAAAACTAATTGCGTTCAGATGTTTATTATTTATAAAGCTAGACCCATTTATCAATCCAAAACAATATAAACTCGTTTGCATTCAGCTATCTAAAATGCAGTATTAATAATTAGCAACAGTCCAAAGTTAAACTTTTGTTGTTGTTTAGCTCTACCCAAGGGTCTAATTGATTTCAGCATGACTCATACGCACTGTGAACCAAATGCAATTTCGCAACATGCCAGTTAAAAGCGTAGCGCATTCTTCGCAGTCGCCCAAAACCAACTTAAATACACACACACACATTGATTCTCAACATAAGCACAACGAAGACCTCATTTCACCCGCTTTGGTCGTTTCGTTTTTTCTGTGTTTTCGCTTCTCTCATTTTTGTAAAACAATTTTTATTTTTTTTATCGATGGCATACGCACGCGCGAATTTTAGTGCCCCCGCTGCGCCGGCGACCAACTTTAGGCCAACAACAACAGTAACAACAACAGCACGAGAGCGTGCACTGGCACAGGCACAGGCCCAAGCCCAGAGACCAAGCCGGGCAGCAACAACAACTATAGCGTGTTGTTGAATTAATTTATATCCAACAGTGCGCTTTCAACTTTATTGCGCCGCGAAAAGCAGCCACAGCCAGCAGCGTCAGCAATGTGTTCAGCCAATCTCGTCCCGCATCCCCCTATAGCATACCACTTGGATACCCCACCGTGCTCCGACAGCTCCATAACGCCGCCAGCAACCCACACAGAAACAGGGAAACAGAGAGAGAGAGAGAGACAAAGACGGCAACCCATCCATACCGACAAAAGGCATATGAAGAGCGGTGCGGCAGTGCGGCAGTACGGGGGGTAAGATGGTGGTGGTGGAAGGGGAGACTGGTACACATACACACACACACATGCGCAGTGCCAGACCGTGGGAAACAAACTCGTGCCAGTCGTTTCATTGCTGTCAAATAATATCTTGATGGGGATCAACTTGAAAAGATTGGTTGGGGCTGGCTCGTTGCCGCTGCTGCTGTTGTTGCTTTATGTTGCTGTTGTTGTTGGTTTTGTTGTTTGGCGAGTCGTTTGCTGGCCGCTGTTTAGGATGCGGTCGACGCTTTTGTTTTTTATTGTTGTTGTTGTTGTTTTGTAGGTCTCTTTTTAGTCGATTTAATACTTTACACATTTGTTCGTCATACCCCAAGCGTTGAATGTGTGCCTTTGAATGTGTGTGTAGTTATAGCCATGGTCTTAGTTTGGCTTCAATAAACCCGTTTGCCATCCGCCAAAGCGAGGCTGCGTCTGCGTCTGCGTCCGCGTCTTTTGCTGTTGTCTTTTTGGCTGCTGGATGCCAGCGCATACTCGCTGAGATCACATAAAAGACACGGCACGCCCCACACACTGCCATGCCCCGACTACCTCCCCCTTTTATTTATGTCTGACCTCAACATTTTGGTCAGCTCTTTCGTGAATGGTGGCTCGCTTTTATGATGTACACACAACTATAGCATGTATGTATGTATGTGTATAGTCATGCGAGCAGCACTTGGCACGTTGTTCATTATCTTGAGACTGCTTGGAGGCTTTAGCTCAGTTCAATTCAGTTCACTCAAGTGCATATATCATATTACCACAGAGAGACCAAGAGAGACAACGAAAGCCTAACCCACTGCACCCCCAAGAGCTGAAGTGTAAGCTGTCAGTGCAGGGCCCCCACTTTAAGATAAACATTTCCAAAGCAGACTTGACGGGAGGGCAGACCAAACATTTCACACACTCACTGAATCCATTAGCTGCACCGATAACACAAACAACATTAAACACCCCCTTGGCTAGAATCTAATATCGTTAAGAACATTGTATCTTTAAGATGCAAACAACAACAACAACAATAACTGCACAAATCCCAACGCGCTTCACACACACTTTGTATTGCTTCTCCCCTGCCTCAAATGAAATTAATTAAAATATCTAAAAAGATTTCACTCGAGCAAATAAGGGCGCATTTGTAATATTGAAATCGAAGACAAGTGGCAGCCACATTTATGGCTGCAGTGCTTCAAGGGACGTAAGGTTCACGAGTTCAGGGTGCATGAGTTCGAGTTCCACCACAACAAACCAATCCGTGTGGGAAAGTTGGGAAAACGAAAACAACAAGTGATTCGAAATGCCGAAATACAAATAAAAATATATGGCAGGGACCGCAGGACGAATATTTGTGTTGTGGCAATGCGTGGGAATGCAGGTTTATGTTTTTTTCCAGATATCCCCTTGGGTACAAACAGACAGCCTTTATGTTGATTGCCCATTAGGACAACAATTTGCACTCCTTTTAACCGTATGATCCCATGCACAAATATCGTTGAGTCCTGTCCTATCCTTCCTTCGAGTCGTGAGAAATTTTACGAAGGAACACCTGCCTGTTGTTAAACAGCTCCGAGCTCCGTGCTCAAAGCCACTTGAATATATATATTTCCTTACAAATTTTAGGTTACCGAAAAATTGTTTCCCACACTTCGTATAGCCGAACAGTTGCACTTTTTTCGTCTGTATGTGTATAGATCGGAGGGTACGTTTACGTTTCCTCGCTCCAACTTCGACTTCCTACACACACAATTGGAAGGGGAAACATGCTCGTCTCTGGGACTACCTGCTGCCCTTACCCAAAAAACACAGAGCCTTTTGCAGTGGCTTCATATTTCAGGTTCTCGCTCGCTCACTCACCGGCTAACAATCTTATCTTGCTCTCTCTCTTATTTCTTAGTGTCAGGGAATTTTTCAATGAGGGTGAGGTGCGTACCACGTACGCGTGTCTTGCGGAGGGTCTTTCAACGTTTCCTTAACTGTGTCGTATCTCTCTCTCTCTCTCTCTCTCCCTCTCACTGATTCACTCTCTGCGTGTGTCTGCCTTCTTGTTCGTACTGCCACAGGAAATGCATTTTGTGTTTGTTTGGGCTGCGCTGCTGCGCGGAGCTATAAAAGCGGGTTGCCTTTCAGTTGGAAAATCATTCTGACATCGTCAGCGTTTCAAACAACACATACACAGCACACACGCTTTTCTATTTCAAATTTTTTCGAAAATGTGCCAACAAGTCGCTATCGTCAACAACAGCAACAAAATGAAGACGAGCTACAGCATTAAGCAAGTCTTGAAGACCTTCTTCAAGAAGCAGCAGAAACAACATCAGCAACAGAACAAACAGCGCCAGAACAACTCATTGGAATCACTTGAATCGGTTGACAATCTGCGCAACACTGAGGTCGAGGAGGTTTACTATGCCGAAATCGATGAGAATGCCGCCAATGAGAAACTCGCTCAATTGGTCAAGGAGCAAGAGCTCGATGCCGAAGAGGACATCTATGTGCCAGTACGCTTTGCACGCACTCAAGCCGGCACCTTCTTCTGGACAACAAATCTGCAGCCAGTTGCCAGCGTTGATGCTGATTTGCTTCAGCCAGCCTACTGCTACTCCAGCCAACAGCATCCGTTTATGCAATATCAGGATCGTTGGGCTCAGGCTTAAATCGAAACATCACAGCCTAACAACAACAACAAGCTTTAAATGCATACAACATTGTGATAGCAGTAGCAGCAGCAACGGCAGCATCGTACTTAATCTTAACTCGTACTCAACTCAGCGAATCCAGCGCTTCCATTAGTTTATAAGATATTGTGATAGGAAATGAGAGCTTTAAAAAAAATCAAAAAGATATTTTACAAAATACACAAGATATACAAAAAAGAAATTACTTTGTCTTCTATTTGGTTTTGGGTTACAGTTTTACGATCTAAACAAATCTTTTATCTGCATCCTTCAAATATATTTCTCTTCAGACATTGTTATGACGTCGAGCATTCCGTGCAATTGAGTAGCTGGTACAGCTTGTTTATGATATGTGAGTCAGTTTATGTGTTGTGCCATAAAAAAAAACAAAACAGTCTTTTTCACTCATCAACGTAACTGATAAGAACTCTCTGTGTCTGTGTTTACGATTTTTCGATGCGACGGCGATGTTTCTAGATAGAGTTTCTGGAAATTTACTGTGACGTCGATGTAGTTTTTGGGCATGTTGAAACGGTGTCAAGTATCTTCAATTGTGCTAGTTGTGGTTGAAGAATAACAATGATTCATTTCTAATTTTGTTTAACGGCAATTTGGTTAAGATCATCAATAAATGATGCTATATGAGTTTTTGGTATGTTTTAAAACATTTATTTTTAAAATAAATTTGTTATATAAAGATTAGACATTTTAAATTAACTTTATTACCGGATTTAGTTAAGAATATTATACCTAGTAAATATAGGATATTGCCATTGAAGTCAACGAAAAATCATAGAACAAGTAAACTTATTTAATACAGTTATATATCATATTTATAAAAGAGTTCAATGACTTTTGATTCTTCCTCCTAATAGTATTCACTCTTTTATAAAACGACCTTGTCTTGAGCTACCTTAACTCTAATTGAATTCTCTGGAATGGCATTTGTTGCCTAAATTGGCAACCTGCCAATATTGAATATTCTCACCAACAGTTTGCATTGCTTACATTTCTAACTAACTATTGCTGTTGCCAGTTGCCTTGGAGTAAGTCCACCGCCACCTGTGTGTCCTAATATGGTGATGGTGTGCATAGTTTCACGGCAATTTCTTGCATCGGGGCTTGTCGCCGCGTGTCGTACAACTTATTTATTTATTATGTGCTTTTCCAGAAAGAAGGTAAATAAACACAGAACAAAAGAGGGGTGGAGAAGATGGTTAGGGAAAAACCCATATCAAAAATCACACTTAAAATGCAACATGTAGACGTCAACACCTTCCAGTCACGGGCCAGTAACAACAACAACAACAACAACAACGAAACACACACGCAACAATACTGAAATGCCAAGGCGTTTCGAGGCGGACGTTGAAATTGGGCATAAAAACAGTACCGCAAAAGATAATCGTTCTTAGCCAATCTGAACCCCCCTCCCCAGAACCCCACCTTCCATTCCGCCACTCTTCTCAATCAATCACTAACGCATTTCTCCTACACTAAAAATGCAAATTAATGTCACAAAAAAAAAATGTGTATAAAATTCTGGTAGCGCCGTGACGTAAATTAAGTAGCAATATAAGTTTTCTGTTAAGTTGGCTCCGACAGCGCATATTTAATTTCGTATGCGCAGCGGCAAAGAATTGAAAGAACCATCATGTGGAATGCCGTTTTTGATGTTGATAATGCTTATGATGATTGCTGATGAACACTGGCAGCGGCCAAAAGGCAACCACGATAGGCATCTTTAAACCCGACTCGAACCTCTATTCATTTGCATTTACATACAAGTGAAGAAAACTGCTTCTACAACACTTGCATATGTGCGCCGCACTGTCTCTGTGACTTAGACAGGTAACCAGTGGGTACTGTGTGTGTGTGTGTGTGTACTGGGGTTTAATGTACCCAATTCTCAACCGCAAAGTTGTCGTCGTTGTTGACGGCTGCGGCGGCGGCCTTCGCGTGCGTGACCGGCATGCGCTTAACGGTCATTGATTGGCCAACTCTGTTGCCGTTGTTGGCCAGTTCTTTGACCATGCTATGCCCGGCCAGGCCAGGCCAGTTAGCTAAGGGCGCCGCAAGCAACAAGTGTGTGAACACATTAAACGGTGATTAGGCCCGACTGAGCCGGGTCTATAGTTGTTGTTGTTGTTGCTATCTAAGCACTTTGTGTGTGGCGGTTTACTATTAAACAAATGAGGGACAATGCGGGCAAACGGTATACATATACACAATGTAGATACTTAGATCTGACCGTCAAGGTTTTCTATTAAAAATAAACTTAATTACTTATGTTGATTATGCAAATGTATGTCGATGTAAACATGTGCTGCGTTAATAAAAAACTCGTTCCGGAATGCAAATTCCTTAAAGAGATTGTTTTATAGTTTAAAAAAGTACAGAGTAGTTACCAATTACTTAGCATAACTACTTATGTATATATATATAAAATTTGTTTTCATTTAAATGTATGTAGCATATTATAAACTTATAAAAGTGTTTAAGCTTAAATTGTAGCATTTTGTTATAAGCGTTTTAATTTTTTTGCATTGTCAGATTTTACCAAATATTGTATATTTTAGTGTTTGTATATTATAAATGCAATGAAGTCTACTTTTGAGCGTATTAGCCATAATGTATGTTCTTGTTTCAGCAACAGAGCAATAAACTGAATTATTTGATCATGTAAACGATTAAGCAAGCTTTTGAACATAAACAAGTTTTGTGCAGTTAACTTAACGATCAAACGAGTTCGAACTTAACAAGAATTAAAGTTAAGTGGCTTGTGCCAATATTTATCGACAAGATATGTAATGAATCCACATTGTCCACCCCAAGGCTTCTGGCTTCGTCTTACGCTCCTTATGAACAACGCTATTTTTGATGTCCTCGTCAAGCAACCAATTCAGAGGAACGATTGTCGTTTATTTAAAACTCATGAAGTATGTTAAATATTGGTTTTCAGTTAATATTACTCACAGCCTGAGTGACTTATTTTCAGTAGAAAAAACCCCACTAAAGTTAATTAACTAAAAGTTTCTATAGCTTCAACCATTAAGAAGTTTGTAAAAAAAAAAACAACTGATGATTTTCTCATATCTATTCCGAATAAAATGAGCTTTGTTTACATTTAGAGAACAGAGACTCCCAAGAAGCAAATGGTAAACAAATGCGCTGATGACATCGCATTTTTGGTAGCGACAACTAATAGATGTGTTTCCCTGAAGTTTTTGACAAAAACAAAAAAACAGACAACAAATGAATACTAAAATGTTGTTTCGCTGAGTTAAACAAGATAAGATTCTTCCATTACAACAATAAGGTTTTTGATTCTACTTGATTGCTGATGGCTGATGGCATTTTAGCAGACATGGCCGTCAATACTCATCAATTAGAGCATAACAAACTTTGTGTGTGTTACTCACCACGGTCACAGTTCGAACCAAGAACGTTATAGAACAAAAATAACTGCGATTCATGTTGCCCTGGTATCTGAGTGATTGCGCTATCAGTGGCAAAGAGCTGATAAGAAAGCGTCAATAGCTGCTGAAGTGGTGGCAATATATATAAAAATCAATGAATTTCCAAAGAGTCAAAGCAATTGTAAATGTTAGCTACCAAAAAGCACACGTAGTCAACAGACCTAGAAACAAACAAATCAATAAAAAAATAAAAAATTTTAAACAAATTTGCGCAAGAGAAAACCCAAAGTTTACATAATGAAATCACAAACCATAACACTTTGCTGCTGTCTGGCGCTTTTGTCCGGCATAGCTGCCAATACGGTGTCCAACAACGAGACAGTTTGTCCCCAAATGTGCCCGGCCATCTATAATCCGACCTGTGGTTTCGATGGCTTCAATCTCAAGGAATTCGCCAGTCCATGCAACATGATGGCCAGCAATTGTCGGCGTGAACGCAATGCTCAGACAAGTAAGTCAACAAGTTAATTCTCTCTGTTGTTGGTATTTTAAAAGTTTTTTTGTTTAGCTTATTCCCTCACGGATATGGCCTGGTGCAGCTCTCAGGAGGTTACCGATTTAATCAAGGTACTGAACATCAAACTGGACATTGAGAGCTGCCTTAAACCCTGCCCCATGATCTACAAGCCCATGTGTGTGACCAATGGCAAGTACCGTGGCCTGGTGCCCAATGAGTGCTCCCTGGACAACTTTAATTGTGCTCTGATGACCAAAAATGTGGTACCCACTGATCTGCTCCGTGTTCTTAAAGACGAAACATGTGACTTTTTAAAGAAAAACTAAACACAACATTTTTTGGGCTCAATAATTAATTTGTTGCAAAAATATATTTACTTTTTATTCACTTTTATACCCTGAACCCATTGAAAATGGGTAAAATAGTTTTGTGCTAAATTAGCTAACAGAAAGAAGGTAGCATCTCCGACTCTATAAAGTATATATATATTCTTGATCAGCATCAACAGCCGAGTAGATATAGCCATACAGCCGTCCGTATGTATGATCGAGCTAGGATTCCAAATTTCGAACATAAGCTCTACGCAGTACAAGTTTGTTTTAAATTTTCGATAACTCTTGCAATTTTCGATATACACATGGAATCGAAAACAGTCAAATCTTGAATTTGGAAGACTTTGAAACTATAGACAAAATAATGACGCTTAATTAGAGTATTCTTACTTGTTCTTGCTTAAATTAGTTTTTCAAACATTTCTTATCTTTTTAAGCTTTCTAAGACATATTCAAGAATTTTTTTATACCCTTAACCCAGAAGATGGGTAAAATGGGTATAATGGTCTTGTTTAAAAGTATGTAACAGGCAGAAGGAAGAATCTCCGACCCCATAAAGTATATATATTCTTGATCAGCATCAACAGACGAGTCGATATATATATATATATATAGCCACGTATGAACGCGTCGAGACTATAAGAGCAAGAGACTCCAGATTTGGAACATAAGCTCGCCTAATCCCTAAGCAGTACAAGTTTGTTTCAAAATTTCGATAACTCTTTCCGTTTCCGATATACACATGTGATAGATCGATAGCAACAAAAACTTGAATTCAGAAATCTTTATTTTATGCAGTTGGAAACATTAGACGAAATAATGATGATCTGTGAAAATTTTTTTGAAATCGGTTGAGAAACACCGGAGATATGGAGCATTGAAATGAAGAAAGTATGCACTATACGCGTACACACACACACTCACACATACTTGCAAGCAGTACGCGTTATGTATAGGGTATATAGTCGGTAGTTCTCTACTAGAGCCTTCTTACTTGTTATTATGTACATTGTTTTAAAAGTCATGTACAACGTTTCTTTTACTTTTATATATTTTTTTTTGATTTTCTTTTATCCTTCTTTTTTTTGTCCAATCTGCTGTTCATAGGGCAGTTTCAAATTCATATCATAAGCTCCGAGTTTTTAAGCAGTACAATAGTTTTTCATTTATTTGCAAATTGATATCACATTAACAAAGTAAATATTGCGCAAGGAAATAAATAATCGTGCGAACAAATATAACTTATACGATTTTAGGGCCTCTCAGGTGTGTGTTTGACTTTGTTGGTTTTTTTTTGGTTTTTGAGTCATGAGCGAAACCCAAAAAAAAAAAAAAATGAGATCTGTTATCGATTGTTGCTGTTGTGGACAACAACATTGGGAGTTGAGTTTAAGGCTAGCAAAGTGTGCCAGGCAATTGGCTAAAGCTTTGACAGAGCCAGGCGTGCAGCAGATCGTCATCGACACGCTCCTCTGTATTGGCCCAGAAGAAGGTGCCGTTGTCGGTGCTGATGTACTGTAACGGTAACTGCAAGTCCCACAATGTGGATGTGGGCGTAGGTGTGGGCGTGGACTGTAGACTATTGTGGTTGCTGCTGTTGTGATGTGTGTGCTGACAATTTCGGCCATGCTCGCAGGCATTGCAGCTCTGTGTGCTAACCTTTTCCACATAGACACTGCTGATCAGTGTGGGCGTGTTGGGCGGTGGTGGCGTCTGTGTTAAATCCTCCAGCGCCACCTGCTGTTGGTTCAGCTCTGCCGCAAATTTATTGATAGACTCATCGGGCGTTGTTGTTGTTGTGGGTGTTGACTTGCTGTCGCTCAGCAGATCCAGCGGTGGCAGCAACACCAGCTGTGTGTTATTGAGATCCACATTGTTGGGGTGAGGCTGTGATGTTGGCCTGCCCTTGCCGCCCACTGTCAGCAAGCGTCGCAACGGTTGCCAAACTTTGCGAATGCGTCGCCCCGTTTTGGGCGCCATTAAAACTGTTGTTGTTGCGCTTGTCGTAGATGTTTTGTTGTTGTTGCTGCTGCTGCTAGCGGTCAGATTTTTAGTATCCAAATACATGACGGATAGCCTTTGTGTGGAGCTTCAACTGGGTGTGCGTGGTTTTGTGGTTTAGGAGCGAGCGAGCGTTGCGTGTGCGCACCTCGCGAGAGTCGTTCGTTTTCTGATGCTGCTGCGCCATCCGGCGCTCATATTTATATATGAGGCGCTGTTGCTGCGCTGCCAATGGCCAGTCAAGAGTGAAATCGTATGCCGGCTGATCTCACGAGCACCGTACGAAATTTGAGTGCACTCTCATGCACATACACACACACACCAATACATTCACACACTTATTCTCATCGATGATGTTGATGAGGGAGAGGGAACTGCTTTTTATGTGCGCGTATTTCCCAAATAAATTCCAACAGGAATCCACAAGCTTGTGTGTACTTTTCCCATGCACGTACAATCGACAAGGGCCGCTTGATGAGTTTTGGCTGCAGGTAGATGAAGACGACGCTGTCTGCACAGTGGTGCAAGTGCTGTAGTAAGAGTTGAAACAACTAATTGGATGACAATTGTATTTGATAAATGTTAGAATTAGGTAAGACAATAAATAATTAAACAGATATTTCGACCAATATTTGACAGGGAATATTATATTGTATTTATTAATCTGTCACAACATTAATAATAAATATCACAAAACGAGTTATTGCTTAGCCGCTTGTATAAATGTTGTCAATATATACAAAAAAATATTTGTTTAAGCTGCTTTTTTTCAATATCTATAACAAAATAATCGTCTTAACTTCATAAAAAGAGTTTAAGCTGGTTTTAGCAATTTTTTTTTTCTAATTTGCAAATTAAATTCATTTACATAATAAACAAAAAACGTTAACCTCAAGCTGAATCACTTAATTTAAATATCCCTGAGTGTGTAAGCTTATTTTGTATATTAGAACAAAAATTAAGTATTATGAATTAAACATTTAGAAGTGATTGCACTTCTTTTAACCAAGAACAAATTGTTTTGAAACCAATGTGCATTGCCTGTTCCGTCATTTATGCACGACTGACTTTGTTTTCACATTCACACGGTACCCGAAGACGGAGCCAGAGCCCAGTAGTTGTTGCCGGTTGCTGGTTTTGCTGCTTGTCCAGCTGAAGCCGTTTTTGGGCGCAGTGACGTAGCTAAGTTGTTCACATACAACCGAGTGGGGGCAGCAGCTGCACCTGTTCCTTTGTTGGCCCCTGTTAACTAAGACACTGTGCATTTCCGTCCTGGCGCAGGCGGCGCACCGTTGCGAGTGTGGGAAAGGGCTTATAAGAATTTCACTTGGGTTTGTTTCGGGTTTTTGGGTTTTCGGGCACTATTGTTGTTGTTAGTGTTGTTGCTGATATTTTTGTTTCCTTTCTTGTGATTTTTTGGTGTCTGGTTGTTGTTGTTGCTCTTGTTGTTATTGAGCAGCTGTTATTGCTACTTGTTCGCCTGTTTGTTGTCATTTATAATCAAGGCACTGCACAGCGACGCTGATAAGTTCATTTTACTTATGTTTTGTTTGTCTCGTTTCGTTTCGTTTCGTTCGTTCGTTTCGATCCTAGCCGAAGGGGATTATGACATGTTGTTCACACGCTCCTCACAAAGGCAGATCTAATGAGGCCATGACCTGATTCCAACTGCAGTCCTTTGCTCTTTCCCACACAACAAGACCAGCATCGGGCCTAGTCTTGAAAAGTAGTCAGCCAAGTCTGTTAAGACTGTTTGCCTGTTGGTTGGTTTGCCTGGCCGTGGGCCAAAAGCAACAAACTCGTGCCAATCGCGTGTACACCGCACGCCTGCAGCCTTGTGAGCAACCGTCTGCTGTGCTCCATCGCTTTGGCCGCCATTAATCTTGAACTCTCCGCTGCACGTCGTCGTCGTCGTTGGCGTTGTCATTGCCCCGCACATTTGCCCCCAATCAGCGCCTAGCTTTGAACTGCACGTTTGCTAAATTGAAAGCGACTTTGACTCCATCTCTGACTATGACTGCAACTGCAATAGCAATAGCAAAGCAACTAATACTCGATACTTCAACTGCGCCTCTGTCTCTAAGCCGAGCTGCGCATGCGCCTGCCTTAACGCCTTATTGGCAGATAGAGGGTACAGACTAATGCCAAGTTGGTGTCTTTGTTTTTTTTTTATACACTATCTGCGGGTTGATCGTAAAAGCATAATATCTAGTCTGAGCTGGCCTGTATGACTACCAATTATTAAATGATAGTTTATGGGTATATACTATTAAGAAAATTACCAAGATCTTGTGCCAATTTAGTTACATTCGCACAGATTTATATATATATTTTGCATAACCTGTTTAAGAATAAAAGCAACAAGATTTAAAAAGTGCAGCTATTTCTATAGCCAATAAAGTAATTTTATTATTATTTTTACTTATTTATTTCTTTATCCCAAAAAATTAATAAAAGAAACTAACTAAAATAAACATGAAACTGAGAAAGAGCATTCGAATTTCGCCGTTGTGCATTGCCGATTTATGTCTTTTTTTAGCCGCAAGCATCCATTTGGCTTTTGGCTTTTGGTTCACACGGCAGGCGACCAAAGCGGCAACGAGTTTTGCGCAAAGTTAGCGCAAAGCTTAAAAATATATATGACAAGCAATTAGTGTGCATTGAGGTTAGTTGAAAATGGTTTTTTGGTTGCGGCTTGTGGCTGCTGTGATTCTTCGTAGACATACATATGCATGTTTTGAGCATGTTTGTGTGCGTTTGTATGTGTGTGTGTGTTTTGCATGATTGAATGCAACTGTGTTGCTCATACGACACGTGGGACAACAAAGTTGAAAGTTAAGTCAGCCTGTAAGTTGAAGCTGCCTGTTGTTGTTATTGTAATTGTTGTTGATACTGATGTTGTTGTTGTAACACTGTTCACAGTCAGAAGAAAAAAACAGACCAAGCCAGCAACCGCAAACAGCAGCTAACGGAAGTCATGGGCAAAAGACAAACAAACAGACCCAACCAGAGATTCTGCAGCATCATGGGAACTGCTTGGACCGGCAAAAAAAAATGTCACGCCAAGCACAAGTGTCATATTGCTGGAATGGCGATAAATACGAACAGAAAGAAGAAAAAAAAGAATACAGGCAACATTTTATATACATAGTATGTGTGTGTGTTAAAGTATCTTTGTGTGGCCACAGCTGTCCACAGCTTAGCCTAAAAGCTTTGGTCGAGATCAGCGAGTAAAGAAAAACAAAATATCATCTCAGAACGACAACCGGATGTTGAAGTTTATTGCGTTGTACACTGAAAGCGACGACTTTTGGCTATGCAAAACATTTGTTTAGTTTCTTATTTCGGGAACCCCAAAGACTTAAGGAAAGCTTTAAACTGCTACGCTTAATCGATACGCTTCAACGAAATGCTAGCCACTTAATGTTGTTTCTGTTACAGTTGCTGTTGTTGTTATTGTTGTTGTTGTTGTCTGTCGTAGTTGTCGCAGTCATCATCATCAGCCAAGCATGCGACATAATTGCGCGAGTTAAAGCCCCCCAAACAAGCGGCAACAACAACAACAATACCAACATCAGCAATCATCAACAACAACCAGCAGCAGCAACAAACACAAAAGCAACAGCAACAACAACAAGCAACAAAACATTTCAGCAATCCATCGGATCGCATCACAATCCAGCCATCCGTCCAACGTGTGGGAAACACACGACAAATCTGTTTCCCACGGTCTCGTAAAGTAGGCACAACACAACACACACTCTCAGTAGGCTCCCATTTATGCATATGCATGTGTGTGTGTAAGCGAGAGCACCAAAGACCCAGCGATGTCGACGACGAATAGGAGCCGCTGTTGAAGCAGCAGCGCAACTGTCATCATTGACAATAAGTATGACATGGACGATGGCAAGGGCGACGGCAGCGGCAGTGGCAGTGCCAGCAGAGAGCCACGCGCAGAGACATTCTCATTCCGAATCTACACAAATCCAAAGCCCCGACTTCGACTCCCGCTCGGCAATCAATTTTTGAAGAAGACAACGACGCACGCCAGAGCGCAACAGGGCACGCTCTCTCGCTCTCGCTCACGCTCATCCATCGCAGTGGGACAATACGCCAAAGAGAGCACAGTGGGACAGATTGTACAACAAATTATATTTACAATATAGGACTTCAAAAATAATATTTGATTTATTAAAATTGTCTGCTTATTTATTAAATTTATTTGCAAATATTCTATCAAGTATTTACTTTTATAAATATGCATTTCACAACAAACAACATTTAAATTCAAATCATTCAGCCTATTTCTAGTTTAGTATTTTCAAATCAATTATTTTAAATATGCCTTGCATACTTTAAGGACCATATGATCCTTTTTCAGGGCTCTTTATAAAGTATTCGGTGTACCTTTATTATATTTATGGGATACAAGTTTTTTAAACTGCAATACACACAGGAATTAAAGTTATCATAAAAATATGGCTTAAATAAAATATTGATGAAATTGAAGAATAATTCGATTCTTTCTAGCTCTAAAAAGTATGCAGCAAAATTTTTCGAAAATTATATTGAAACATTTGCATTTCATATTATCTATTTTTAAACGAATTTAAAATATTTATGTAAAAAAGTAAAGATAAATGACGTTATATAACTATTTAATAGCACAAATATTTTTCTATGCTTTTCTTTTTAAAAAGAAAGTGAAATCTATATTTGACAATATAATTAGCCTTTTAACTCAAATTACCACAACTAAGACTAGTCTTATTAGCATCAACTCATTTTTGAACACATCAACCCACTGTGCCTTGACAAACTGACAACCCCAACCCCAACCCCAAGAAACCTGTGCCTGCAACGGACTTCACAGTAGCCTCTCTTTGTGCGCGCAGCCGAATGCCGCTACCGAGCCGAGACCGAGTGCCCGAATGCCACCAGAGTGTGTGTATGTGTGTGTGAGCGATCATGCGGGAGCTCTAGGAGAGCGACGTCGTATAAAAGTAACGTTGGGAACTTGTTTGCCACTCATTTCACAAACGTACCGCCTGTTGAACGGAACACTAAGCGCGACGCACGTGCAACCGGCCCGCCCCAAAGAAACTAAAAACTAACCAATATCTACGTGAATATGTGCATCTAGCTCGGGCTAAATAAAGCCAAAAAAAACAACAAATAATTCAAACTATAACAGAAATTGTGTGCGTGCCTCGAATCACAACATGGTCATGGAGATGTCCAAGACGTATCAGTACCGCAAGGTGATGAAGCCGTTGCTGGAACGCAAGCGACGGGCGCGCATCAACAAGTGCCTGGACGATCTCAAGGATCTGATGGTGGAGTGCCTGCAGCAGGAGGGTGAGCACGTGACGCGCCTGGAGAAGGCCGACATCCTTGAACTAACGGTAGATCACATGCGCAAACTCAAGCAGCGCGGTGGACTCTCACTGCAACCAGTTGTGGGTGGGGCAGGTGGCGGCAATGCTGCCGCCTCCAACACCAGTGCCGCCCACGTCGAGTCCTTTCGCTCTGGTTACGTGCATGCAGCCGATCAGATTACTCAAGTGCTGCTGCAGACGCAGCAAACCGATGAGATTGGCCGCAAGATAATGAAGTTTCTATCGACGCGACTAATTGAGCTGCAAACCCAATTGCTGCAACAGCAACAACAACAACAGCAGCAACATGAGCAACAATCTCTGCCTGCCGTCGGCTATGCATCGGGACGCTTGGCCTTTCCGTTGCTAGGCGGTTACGGCGCCGCCGCCACAGCCAGTTACAGCGCCTTTCTGGCGGGCAAGGATGAACTGATCGATGTCACATCCGTGGATGGTACGGCGCTATCCGAAACGGCGTCGGTTAGCTCGCAGGAGTCGGGCGCCTCAGAGCCTGTCTGGCGGCCCTGGTAATCAACTAGCTTGTGGTTGTGTGGCTAGCCTGGCAACATCATCTAATTTCTAGATCCTATCTTAAGTATTCCAAATGGCTATTAACCGTTCGCTGCCGCAATTATCTGCAGCAGCCAACAACAACAAAAACAGCAAAATCTGTTGTCTTCCAAAGCAAATTGTCGCATTGAAATCGTTAATGATTTATTGTGCATTGTGGCATTGTTTTTAAATACTTTTTAAGTTTATTTTGATAATGTTTGTAAATTGTATATTTCAACTGTGATAAAACTAAAGTACGTTGCCGCCAAATTCCAATTTGAATGCGCAGACTTCCTAATAATTTTGCTAAAGTTTCCTAGAATTAGAAACGTTTGAATTGTGTGTTGTTTATTAAGTAAATAAATATGCATGATTTAAGTTACTAAATTAAGCTTTAAATAATTTATAAATGTTAATTAGCAACTAAAGATGAATAAACAAAAAATTCTCATATCGAAAAAAAAAATATTATCTTTATCTTTATTTCATACAACAATTTTTTAGGCATTCAAATGTATTTTTTGTTTGCATTAGATAGCAATTTGAGATTCTAAGAAAACTAAACCTTAAAAATATTTTAATATGATAGTTTTTGAGTCATTTAAAATGACTTGATAATGTATCGAGATTAAATCGGAAAATTATTTATGATTATGGCTGCAGTAAAAAGATTTTTTGATGGTCTTGGCATATTTTTTCTAAAATTTGAACGTTTTCAATACGCTTTTAAGCAATATATAGTATATATAATTATATCAGCTGAACCTATTTAAACTTTAAATAAATTTATAGAGTAGTTTCAAATATGTGTAAATTTAGTTATTTTTGTGAAAGAAATTGTGTAATATAGCATCGCATATGATATGTAGCTTGTAGATGCTTATCTATTGACGGAAAATATGTGCTGAGTATGCATTCAATGAGTTTTCAAGCATATCTTCACATATCTCTCCCTACAGTACTTCCATTACAAATGTGATCTACTGCCACACACACACACAGACAGAGCGACATGTGTTGACTTTTACTTTTTTATCAGTTAAACATCTCCAGATTTCATGCAACAAGTACACCAGCATATCTGAAGTTTGCCGTCACACACAAGCAATTAAGAGCTTGTAGCTACTGTAAATAGATGTCAATATAAAGATACAATCATATGTAGTTTATTATATACAGAGAAGTCTGAATTAGTTATGTAAACAATGCTGCGCTTCTTCTTCTCGAAGCTCAACATAATTAAATAAAACGAACAATCTAATTGGATAATGTTCGATCAATGATCTGATGTATGTCTTCTGATTAGCTGCAGGTAAACTGCCAGAAACTGGTTAGACCTTTATTGGACTGCAAAAAACCACCCTTAAATTAAGTTGGAAGCTGTTGCTTTCACTCTGATTTTCTTACCTGCGTGCAGGTAAAGATATAAACAATAAGCCAGGCTCTGAAAATAAAGGGTCCCAAAGGGACACGGGTCCGGTAGGTACCCTAACATAACAAAGTGGATTAGTCGCTGGGCAATGAGTCACGCTGATTAACAATGGACTGCAGTTATGCAAAGGTTATTAAGTAGTCTTTCCTGATTGGCGTTTGAAGGCATAGCTGAAAATTGAAAGTCATTTTTGAATGAGAACAATATTGTTTGTTTTTTCTATTTTAAATTGTATATATATTTTTGTAAAAATATGAGTTAAAATGTATCACAATTATTTTTAGTAAAGCTCAGTTGAGTGTTGCGCCTTTCAGTTAATTTGTGTTTTGTGTAAATTAACAGAAGACGCTTTAAAGCTGGAAGCTGGAACCGCTGGTCCCAAATGGAAGACATTGTTGTGTGGTGCTCGAGGACGTTCTGATTTAGGCCTGAACCCAACGATCCTGGAACTGTGCAACAGCTATTTCGTTGGCTGTGCTGCAGTACAGTGGCTCGGCGAGATCGTTGTCAGCGGGCAGATCGGAGGTGGCGGTCCAGAAGAATGTGCCATGAGCGGTGCGCACAAAGTGAACGGGAACTGTGGGCATTTGCTCGTATTCGTAGTCTTCCATTTCGCAGGAGGCGGAGAGACGCTCGTTGGCTTCATTTTCATAAGACTCCATGGAAACGGCGCAGCAGGATTTGTTGGCAATTGATTCAAGATCAGCATTGCGGCTGTTCTCAATGGACTCCAGTGATTCCAATGAGTTGGCCTTGTGTGTGTTTTGCATGTTTTGCTTTTTCTCGACTTGTCCCTGCTGCTTGAAGATCTTTTGCAGCAGTTTCTTTACGCTGTATGATTTCTTGTTGGATTTGATGTTCATGTTGTTGCTGATGATGTTCTGGTTCTGGCACATTTTGAAAGTTGTGTGTGTAGCTGTGTTGTAGCTGAAGTTGTTTACTGTACGAAGCGCAGTGCTCGAATGATGTCTGATCCTCTGAAACGGCTGCCTTATATACGCGCACAGGACCAAAAAACGAAACCCAAGCCGACAGCAGGTTAGAGACGGCAGAGAGGCAGGCAGGCAGAAAGATACACCAGATACACGGCGAGTGTGGGAAAGTACAAGGATACGTGCACAGACAAAACGAGTAAACGAGAAAATCCTGAGCACACACATGCACGCATACACACAAAAACGGCAGGTGTGTTTTCGAAACGGACGGCAGGGACGGACCTGCACGCCATTAACCTGCATGCGTTGGAGTGTATCGGCATGTTTGGCTGCACTGCTCGCACCTGCAGTTTGTGCAGAGCAATTTTATCCTGAGCCAGGATCGTGAGAAGCGAGACTTTCTACCAGTTCCCACAGTTTTTCGAAGGATCCTTTTTCGAGCCTATTGAAAATAACAACAACAAAACACAAAACAGAGATGAAAAAAAAAGAATCTTTTTGCTGATCACTTTTGGTTTTAATATGCTCCTCAGTTGTGTTATCGTTGTTGTTGTTGTTGCTGGCAGCTCTTTATGCACTTATCTCGTTTTGGTTGGCATAGAAATCCCTTTTTCGGGTCTTGAACACGTGTGCAGCCTCGTCCCCCGAAAACGTGGGAGAATATTTTCAATTTTCAACGCTTGAACGACCCAAACAATTAATGGCCTGACAGCAGAGGCCCAGATCAACTAGTTGAATAGGCAAACACAGTCAAAGGACTGTGGACTTGGGACCATTTAATGCGCTGTAATTTGAAATTTATAAAAATTTTTGTATTGCTTGAGGCGTTGCCCAAAACGAGCGAGAAAAAAGGAGGATCATCAACAGAATGGGGAGAGTAAAAAAAAAAAAAATGCGTTGAAAAAAGAACCTTAAAAACGTGTCAGGCATTCTTAAGCCGAAGGAGTTGCTTTTAATTTCATTTTCGATGGCACACAATTAGCAGACGGGTCGAAATGTTCGTTCCCCTCCCTTTCTCTTTGCTGATGGGCTGCGCTGCTCTGAGATGTGCTGTCTGTACCTTATTAAGGGGCACTTTGTGTGCTTCCTGGAGGAGCCAAGCGCAGCACGCACAGCACGTTGTCCTTTTTTGTTGGACTTGGTTTCGGTCGCAAGTTGGACACGTGATGGCGCGTGAGGCGTTGAGGATGGCACCAGAGCAACCATGGGAACGTTTTCGGGGACGAGCCTGTACTTAATGGATTGCCTTTGACCTGGCCATAAATATTTGAAACCCATGTTGAGTTTCTTTTTTTTTATTTATTTTGTTGTTTATTTTTTCTTTCTTGGAGCTACACTTTGTTTAATTTCTAGAGACAAATTAAGAACCAAGCAGTGACTGTCCTGGTGAGAAGTTGTAGGCTGGCGTTAACAGTTCATCACAAAATGGTTTGTACCTAGAGATTTCGTTGTCTTCTTGATGTGTTGCTAGATGCATGGCATGATTATGGGGTTCGATTTGAGCTCATTGTTATAGTTATTGCTTGGGGTTGGACGAGCTGATTTGTGTGTGTGTTTTTCGTCTTTATCTGAGCTCAGCTTAGCTATTCAGGTTTAATTAGAAGAACAGGCCTATACACGTAATCGCGTGATTTGTTGGCACAGTAAAGCAATAAATAGTCAAACAGATAAGTAAGCAAGTGACAGTTAAAGGTGTTTGTAGTATTCTTCACTAAAAGAACCGAAGATAATGGTGCTAGTACAAAACAGTTTAAATTGTTAAGCATACGCTGCATCAAACCAGTCTAGATCTTAATAAAAATATAGATCATTATATTGCAATATATATCAGAATATTTATTTTTAAAAAATTGATTAAATATCGCACCAAATTACAGATGAAAATTTGAGTTTTTGAAAAAGTTGTAGATTGTCTTAACCTGATTATATCATAAGAATGTATTCTCTACATATTTAAAACTGTAAAATAAACGCACATTTTTGAGAATTTTATTTTTAAGAATTTAAAAAACAATAGTTTTATAATTATTAAAAACTTGTTATCTCTATTAATAATTATGGTATCTTTAATATCTCCACGCAATTCACCAGAAAACAATCTTCAATTGATGACTTTTTCGGGCAAGCATACAATCAACAGGCCGTATATTGACGACTTGCTTTTGCAACAATATTTTTGTGAAACTGATTTTTTTTGGTATAAATAAAACTCTGTATAAGAGAAGTTTCCAGGAATTTATTCTATATGAAAGGATAAATCTATAGTTGCTCAATTCGCTCAAGTTGTGGCATTTGTACGAATTGTATAGAATTGTTTCAGGGAATTAGGAATTACGGTCTTTGGATGTTTTGGTCGACTCATGCTACCATAACATTATTATGCACGATTGTTTGTTCTAATTGTGTTTCGTCCTTGGCACTATTTTTCGGTTGACTCATTCCCCTAGTTTTCATTTCATGGCCCACGTGCATGCCCATAAAATAGCCAACCAAATTTCTATGGCAAACCAAAAACCCAAAAGAAATAAAAATAGATTGTTCGAAAAGCCCCGCTGGGGGTCCAAAGGCACAGAGATTGATACTGATAGGAGCTACCACTGCAGCGGTTTTGGGCTACCGTCGTTCCCTTGTTGGCCCAGAAAAAAAATCGTTTCTAGTGAAATCTTTGACCTGCTCGCTCGATGAACACGTGCACTGATTTCTTATCGTTGCCGATCATTTAAGGTACCTAAAATTTAAGATTAGCTCAGAAAACAAAAACCTGTAGAATAAAAAAAAAGTAGGAAAATAAAAAAAAAATGTATATCAACAACAACCTGACCCCTCACTGGTTGCCATTGTTTGCAAGTGTTTAGGTTCCTAGCCCTAGTGTGTGCGTATACACACATGCACTGTGATTGGGATTGGGTATGGAATTTAGGATTTGAACGAACGTGCATGGTCTTGTTTGAACACGTGACGACCTCTTTTCTGTCGCTGCGGGATGTTTGGTGTTACGACGCCGTTTCCAAATCAACAGCGTCGCCAACTGACACGTCTGCTTGATGAACTACTATGTACAGCAAGTGCATAACAGAGACAACCGATACATAGATGCGATCCGTACGAAATGAACGTGCGTAACTTGTGGGCAGCGAATTTTCACACATGTGGCGTTGAGGGAAATGCCCAGCAACAATCGTTGGCGGTCGTCAGGTCCAGTTACAGGACATGGGTTTTCCACTAAAAACGTTGTCAATACTAACTGCGGCCAATGTTACGGTATTTCCGCTATTCGTCGGTCAGTGTGAACTTCAAACGAAGCGTGCGAAAAATTCACCCGAATGTAACCGAAGCGGCGGCACGATGGCAATCACTTGAGTCTAGTCTAGCCGAACTGCAGCTACAAATATCTTATCTTAACTTTACAGAGTAAAAAATTTAAGTGGATTTAAAAAAGGAAAATGTATTAAACTAAGTGCTGGATTTAGTTTCAATAACGATGAATGATCCTTAATTATTAGTCTTTGGTAAATCTTGGTACCATTTTCAAAATTTAAGTTTAAAAATTGTTTGACGTGATAAAAAAAATATAATAGGACGTATAATTTTTTTTGTTTAAAACAAAACAGAAAAAAATATTTTTTGTTTTGTTGTTGAAGAACTTATTAATCGTTTTGTATAACTTAATATTTTATTGTAAATAAATTCATTGCATTTTATGAAACACTATGTAGTCGGGTTCAATTTGTTTAAATTATATTGATATCTATTCAATTTAGGACAAGATTTTGTGTTGTGTAGCAATAGCGAAAAAGTCATGTGCGCTGCAGTTAAAATAACAATCGCATACATATTTGAATAGCGACCCACGCGGCGGTTTTGTAATGATAAAACAACACACCAGAGCACACCATAACACACTAGAAGAGACAGAAACACTCATAAAATCGTTATAAAAATACAAACTGTCAGAGACTCGAACACACATGTGGGGTCCTTTTTTTGTCATCATATTACATGCAAGAGAGGCAAGACAGACAGACGAAGGCGCACTTGACACGAGACTCTGCGACATGTTGAATTATCTTTTTAGTTTACAAATTAGTATGTGCGATGTGCATTGCACATGCGGGACACAATTCTCAGAATGCAGACATTGTTAGTTTAGGACATTGTTAGTCAATGGACAATAATAAACCAAGGCGAGTCGCTTTGGCTTTTTATTTTTATTTTTTTTTCGGCCGCCCATCACTCAACGCACGTGCAATGTACAAAGGGGTTGTAATTACAGTTTAACTCAATGTCGCCGCCCTCCCTAAAAACGAGCCTTAACAACAACACCACAACACAGAGCCACACTGAAGACCTCAACGAACCACAGCAAGTGGTCCGAGTCTGGTTTTATGCAGATTCGATGGCACAACACGTGCATGTTGATGAGCTGCGGGCATGGGAGGCGAGGACAGGTCTTCAACTTGTTTTTAGGGGCGTCAATGATCGATGCAGCTAAGGTTTCATATGAAAACTAGCTTACGGGGCAGGACCTCCTACTTGAGACCCTAGGGAGCTCGGGTTGCCTCACTCTCGATCTCACAGCTGGGGTGTTTGCTTTCGCTCGACACGTTCGGTTTACAAACCGACTTTCTGGGGAGCCGCTTGAACATAAATAAGCACCATAAAAAAAGAAACCAATTATAACGAAAACTCTGTAATATATATACATCTTCATTTTGGTCCGTTTTTTTCCATTATCGTTCATCCATTTATTTAATCGTTTGCGTGTCTAGGCTCATTTTATCCTTTCCAAGACTAATTACCAAACTCTAGACGTTGGTATCCTGTTACGAATACTTATAAGCCTGCGATTTAAGTGCTGTCCCCTGTTGGATAGGATATCTTACTTTCTTGAGATTGGGTTTCAGCAAGAACTCAAAATCAAACTTAATGCCTAATGTACAGATTTTCAATGCACATCACGTTGTTTGATCTTGATAGCAGCGTTAGACAAAAGAAAAGTGTGTCAATATTTTGAGGCAACATTAACAGGTCTAGACAGATAGAGGTACAGTTGCGACAAATAGTAATTTGCGTCAACTGTTTGCCAAGCTACGATCCTGCAAAGATACGAAAGATTATTCAACGAATTTTCTGTATAAAGAAAAATATGTCATGTTAAAAGTGGACATTCTAAAAAACCTAATATATATTACCAAGCCTTAGTTGATCTAAATTCTTAAAAGTGGAAGAAGGAAATTGGTAATTGCAGATCACAAATATATCAAATTTCCATGAATAACATTTTATAGCTGATTGTTGAAATTGCTTATGATTTTTGAGTTTAATTAATGGCTTTCGCATACACTTATAGAAGATTGTTAACATCTAACTTGTAAATGTAACTTTTATAAAATCATATTGGTATGATTGATAACCCACTTTAAATAATCCCTACAGTGAAACTAAAACTATAACGCTTAGACCTGAACGGCTAATAAGAAAATATTTTTAGGATTTAGAGAGGAGGTTTACTTAAAAGTATAGTTATTAAAAAAACTGTAACAAAATATATCAGTTTTTTCTTCAACTAATAATTAAAAAAAAGACACATTTAAGTTTTTTGCTGTTTCAAGTTATAGTTTTATTACTATTAAAGCTTTGTAATTATTTCCTTAATGTCTAAAATTAGTTTTGTATAATCTCTGTAGAACTTAAAACTATTAAAGCTTGAGATTGGTTTCTTATAAGCGTGTTTTTGTATATCTATGTAAAGCTCTTCTTTTATCACAGTTACATCGAGTCAATTGGAAGACATGATTCGTTGTTGTATGTAGTTGTAGTTGCAGTTGTTGTTGTTGTTGATGCTGTTGCAAGTAGTTGTTGTTGATTTACCACGGACGCCACATTGGATTGTCAGCTGGCTGTGGGCTGACTGCTGCCTCCGAGCCCTCAGCATCGCTGTGATAGCCTGATGATGCTGGACTACCCGGACGACTGATTGGCGAGGAATCCAATTTGATTTGCTGCTGCTGCTTCTCCTGTTGTTGATCTGATTGCAGCATGCGTTGGAACTCCATGCCCAGATGTGTCATCACCGTTTTGCCAACATCAACGCTCATTGCTGGCGTGCAGGCCATCACACGTGAGATTTCGCTAACGGCATTCATGTAGCCATTCTTAAAGCTGTCCATTGGCACTGGAGAGACAGGCGCCTGCTGCTTGATGAGCTGTTTGCGCATGAAGACAAGTGACGCTTCCAGCATTTCAGCCTTGTCCAAACGCAGAATGGCATCATCGCCCTGGAACTCGGCAACAAGTGTCTTTAGTGTGTCCAGGCACTTGTTCATGCGTGCCCGACGCTGTCGCTCTAACAGCGGCTTCTTCACCTTCAGATAGTGTTGTGTCTTTGAGACGTAAGCGGTTTCTGTTTGTGGTGCCATTTTTGTGAGACTGAGAGTTGTGCACGGCTTGCAGGATGCTGTGTGAATGATGCTGTTGTCGACTGCAGCGTTGCCTTTTATAGCCGCAGTGCAGTTTGTGTTCGGATCCTGCAGCAAGGACCTGCTGCAGGTAGCCAACGACGTACAGAGCATCGAGAAATCTTTCTCACTCTCAGTTGTAAGAACTGCGCGTGGGAAAGGAAATCGTTGATGGACCCTAACAACTGAGATGCAACAACACAAAAAGGCTATAAGACGATTGTCTAGTTGCGTGTCTGACGCATTGTAACTGCAATTAAACCGTAAAATTCTGGCCAAGAATAGTGAAAGAGGCCAGATAATTGACTGGACCGTAGTTATTTGTCTTGTACGGCAAAAAGTAAAATTGATGGAAAAGGTTTTAAAATTGATTCGGTTGATGTGGTTTTTATTACATCGTCCTTCAAAGTGCACTTTGTGGATTATTACAAAGTAAAGGTATGTAGATTATACAAAATATATATCGACTTATATGGGATGTTGCTTACTTTTGACATCATCATTTTAAGGCAAAATAATTTATATATGAATCATTATTTTAAAATATTTGATACTTACCTTTCTTAAATACGCTTTTTCTTATATACTCCAGATTATCTGTGTTAAACCTAAATGTAAAAATTATTAAATGTGTGTAAAAATTATTAAATGTGTATCGCAAAAAAAAAGTTTTAAGTTTTTTCGTTAGCACTGATTTAATTCTGAACATCCCTTTTCAGACATCTCTGCTAAATTCTTTAAGTCACTTAATCCAGTTCCGGTTCAGCACACAAAAACTTCATTCCCTACTAAGTGCCACAATTTTTAATTACTTTCCGGTTGACTTCGTACATACCCAATTTACAGAGCTCCAGTTAGCATTCATGCTTATAAGAAGAAGGGTAAGCATTCCTCCGGCTACCTGTGCCTTTCGCATCTAGCTCCATTGCGGAAAGTGGGCACCCGCAGTTCGACACTTGGCACTCGTTGCTCGGCAGTCATCAGTTGACGTCAGTCGTCAGCCGTTCGTTTGCCCGATTTTCGTATCGTGAGAACTGCTCGAGTAACGTCGTGTGTTTCCCACGCGATGTGCACACCTGCCATTTAAGTCGCTTATATGGTTACGATTACAAAAACAGCAGCAACAGCAACAACAACAACAACAAGATGAGGGCCTCGACTGACGACGGCACACATTTATTGCGCCGGCGCGACGCGCATTATCAGCGTCGTGTGGCTGCCCTGACGACTTGACTGACTTAACTGTCTGACTGTCTAAATGACAAGCTGCCTGACTCTTTGTCTGACTGACTGATTACTGACTGCTTTACTTTAGTTTTTCACTCTTGTCGTCATCATGTTGTTGTTGTTATTGTTGTTGTTGCCGGCGTCGTCGTCGTCATTGTCGATTGTTTAATTTAAATCGTCGTCGCAATGTCGGCTACTTGGCTTCAGTTTAATGATTATACCTCAAAGTTTGCCTCGAGGTTTCCGCAGAATTGTACGCAATAGTTATTTGTACTTTACGACATGCGCTAATTGAACCGCAGAGGAGTTTATGAGCCACAGCTACTGCTATTAAAGCTGAAACATCAGCAACAGTTTCAACCACAGACGTTGATTGGCCAGAGCCGAAGGTGAAAACTTGTTGCTACTGTTGATGTGATTGCAGTTGATTTGTGTTTTTATCTTATTCAAAAGTGATGCTGTCGTCCAAACATCAATAGACATCAATTGTGGATTTAAATTGATGGGCATTGGGTCATGAAACAACGACAGCAGCAGAACGAACAAGTCTCAGAACGAAATCAGCGGCAGGTGCAAAGCTTGAAGATTTGCAATCAATCAGATCGGTTTCGTGTGGCCTTGGTAGGACAAAAAAAGCTAAGATAGTATCTAACATTTTTAATTGCGTACTCAAGTTAAATGACTTTCAAATAAGGCCTTTAATAGACTCAATGAATTTTATTGGTTGGTGAATGAAATAAAGGATACAAAACAGGCTTTTTGAATATACATTAAATTAAATATTAAAAACAAATTTAAATACTTTCAAATCTACTAATTAGGTGTAACTACATTTCAGAGCTAATGCTGTTCATATCCTTATTACTAGAACGTAGACAAACGATTGTCTTGTCATGATAAACTCATTAGTGAGCAAAGAAATTAAGTACAGAGTTCCTCCAGCCCCTAAACATTCCTTAATTGCTTTGGTGTTTAGTCTCATTCTTTTTAAAATACACAACAAATCAGCTGATTGTTATTATGCCCATGCTTATTTGAGTATTTTCGAAACAGTTCCCAGGTATTTTAGGAAAATGTTGCCTTTGAACTTTGACTAAAGCATAGTTAATTATCTGAACGATAAGTGGACAATTGTGCGTGGCGTTGTTAAGAGATCCAAACACTAACTATCCAAAATTGTGGGATCAACCTGCCAGCACTTTTCCCAACTAAGATTCTAATTAGTTAAGCATACTACGTTAACAATCTTTAGTGTAGGCATTTGAAAAATATCATCATATCAAGCAAATACAATTTTAATTACTAACCATCACTCAAAGCCACATACAATTATTTATCAATTTCCTAAACAAACCCCTATGAAATTTGACGCGTGCCAAATACCCTGCCCAACCCCCCTTTTACTTTGCTTCGATTAAAACTGACTGCACAAACACTCAAATTATAATCCACAAAGCGCCCATAAACTGAATCAAGTGGCGATCAAACAAAACTCAATTGCACTGCACCTTACACAAAATCAAATTCATCAATGCGCCACGTGACCGCCCAACGCCCCACAGGCTGTGCACAGCACGAGACAACCGTGTGTGTGTGTGGCTGCCACGCGGCTGGAACTGGCGCGCGCGCAAGAGCTTTCCACAAGTGGGCATAACCAAAAATAAACACACAAATACATTTATCAATCAGGTGCAAAAGCTGAGCCACGGGGCGGCAATCGAGCTGTTTGGAGAAGGGTGGTGGGGGGTATTTTTCGGCGTGTGTGTGCATTTGAAAATGAAACGCGTGGCAATTAGGCAGAAAACTCAGAAACGCAAAACCACACTTGTCCAGCAGCAAAGGCTGGAGAGGTCGAGACTTTCGCCAGGCAGCAAGTGCAATATGTGTCAGGCAGTCAATAACAACAACCACCACCAACAACACTACCACTGAGGCAACAACAACGGCAACACGAACCGGGCTGTGGCCTAAATTGCAAGCAGCTGCCACTCGAACCGTGGGATATTTTTCCCCTAACCGAATGAGGGCCATCGAACCTTATCCATGGGAACCACAACTGCTCGACGCTCTCAATATTTATTTTGTGCGTTCGTTATATTGAATAAGTAAAGGATAAAAAAAACATAATAAAATAAAAAAACGAAAGGAAGCCTCGACAATGAGGGGTGCGGACGACTGACAAGATTATCCTGCACGCGTTGAGCTTGCTCTCTCTCACAATGTTGTTGCTGTTGCTGTTGCGGTTGATGATGATGAGGCTGCGCTGAAAGCGTGGCAGGCAAGCGTTGGGCGGCTGCTGCTGCTGATATTGCTGTGCTCGAAACTTGCAACATCAGTCAGCCGCGTGCTGGACACATGTGTTGCCCATGTGTTGCACTTGTCGTTGTCAATGGTGTTGGGTGGTGATCTGCTTTAATTTTTGGGTGGTGTTTGTGGTGGTGGTGGTTGATGATGCTATAAAAGCGAGACACTTGCCACGCCAGCAGCACAGTTCAAATTTGCAACGCGAAGAGCTAACAACAGCAAAACAAAATCTCCAAAAACAATGTCGAAAGTTAAGAATCTAATTGCCAAAATGTTGCAACGATGTGGCAGCAACAAACACAACAGCAACAACAACAACATTAACCAATACTCACACTATGAGAGTCTGGAGGAGATTGCACAAAATCAGGCCAACGAGCGCATGCTACAGGAGACAGCAATATCCACACATCAGTTCGTCTTTTGCCTGGAAACCGCAGACGGTAGTTTTTATTGGCATACCCAGTAGCAACAGCAACACCAACAACCACAACCACAACAACAGAAAAACCGGTAGTTAGAAGCGGTCAAATGTATGAATGAAATGAGTTCTTCAATGAAGCCGTCCATCCATCGAGTCAGCAAATCAGCCGCAACATGCGAAACTAGTTGCATGCAGCAAATGAGAAAATGATAAAGCAAATTGCCAATGCATTCAACAACAACAACGCTCCATCTGTTACCTTCGGCAAGGTGTTAATTTAATATTTAATATCAATATTTAAGTCAACTTTAAATGCCTTGTGATATTGTATATATTTAAATACTCATACTTGATCAGAGTTTAGTCCATAGTGCCAAGAGTAGTTTAAATGTTTGCTAGTTTTTAAGATAATAAATGATAATGACTTAAAAAGTAATTTTTCAAACAATGTTTTATTTGTATGAATGAAATTAATGTGTTTATAGTTTTTAACAAGTGCTGAATTTTAAAAAACAATATTGTTATTTTTATAACAGGATTCTTTTCAGCTTCCTGAATTTATCAAAACATGGCTTCGAATATTCAAAGCTTCTTTAAAAAATGTAGTCAACTAAAGGATTTCAATAAGTCAAAGTTTCTTTATATACATTTATATTGTATAGTTGTATGAATATCTAGAATATATATATATTAAATCTAATATTGTGAACTAGTTGACAAGTTTTCCTATTGGGCACTTTAAAACCTTGATTTAACTCCTTATAGTTTTTATTGGTATATTCCGAAATTTCTCAAAAGTATTATACACCTTCTTGGAAAAATACCTAAAGATACTTTTTTTTTCGAACTAGTGAACTGGACCTTATATATTAAATTAACTTATGATTTATCGTATCACACTTCTCCTCAACCTTAACCTATCCTATACCAGCACAATAATCCGTCAATTAACCGGCAAGATTTTCCCACCAATATTTAGATCACGTACCCCAACAATAGAACCAATTTTAAATTTCAAATTCGTATAACTCTGATTATAACATCCTGTCTGATGGAATTTCTCAATTCAATAAAATGCATAACTACTGCAACTGAGCTTTGTTTCAAATTGCATCCTTGCAATCTCGACCACCCTTTGAATATGTGTGCCACCCTCCCCGATTTTAAGCTGCGACCTTTCAGTCTGTCACTTTACGTGTGTCTGTCGCGCGTTTATTACACGGCTCAAGCATGCGCACATATTCAATTACACACAGAAACAGAGCAAAAGCAACAGCAATAACACCAACAGCAACAACCACAACGATGACAAGAGCATTGCATTGACAATAAGCTGAGCAACCCCCAAACCCCGTTGCGTGTGCATAAATGAGCCCCTGTTGGGATCGGAGATCGGCTCGCCATGTGCAGTTGAAAAAATGTTCTCACACTCGAAAGAATTGTAACGGCTTGCTGTTCAGCACACTCTCAGCACGGCAGACCCAAATCATCTCATCCCCCTCTTGCAAACGTACACAATAACCATGTCTCCCTCTAGCTGCTGCTGTGTTGAACTGCTCGCACTTCCTGCCCGTGGCCAAACTGGCCACGTATATTGTTTATATAGTTAACGAATGCGATACATTTAATCTTTAGTGTGTGTCAATTTGCCGTACAGTCATTTAGTTTGCATGCCCCTCACAGCGTCCCAGCATTCTCGTTACTCGGTTCCTGATCTCCGAACCCCGGTCCCACGACGTGCCCAGGCATGCCACTTAGCGTGGCCCAAGTGTTCAACAGAAGCTACAATTCAGCATTCATAATTGACAACAACAACAGCGACAGAGACTGCAACGACAGCAGATAGAGAGAGAGAGAGAGAGTGAGTGGAACCTATGGCAAGAAAAAACTAAATAAAAATAAAAGGCAGGTGGTAGATTTTTCAGTAGTACTGTCCAAACTGCTCGCCATGACTCGATCTTGGGCACGGTCAGATTTACAGTGGTGCAAGTGCGCAAGAAACGCGGTTGAAACTTCTCATACACAAATTCATATGAAATCTGATTTTCCATTAAAATATATTCCTACATTTTTCTTATTGAACAAATTTTTATTCTTCGATTTGACTATTTTTAACTTCTTCCTTACGAGTTTACACTTTTAATAAAAAATTCTTTCTTTCTCAATTCCTAAAGTTTCCGTTTCCTAGATGGTTTCTATTTTTAATTCATCAACCTTGAAACGACCAATATATTCAAAATATATTCCTACGCACACGCAAAATCCCATAAACTAAACGTGTCAAGTAAAAATGTTAACTACCCTACCACCTACAATTCTTTATATTTCCTAATGTTCAGTCACAGTCAGTTGAGTATTTCCGTAAAACAACCGTATCAAGTATAAAACATGCTACGTAAAATCCCAAACAGATTTTTGCCTATTCTCATAAAACCTTACTCTACCTTACCTTACCCAAAAATTCAAAAAAATTTACTACCTCGCACAGACACTACACCAAACTAACCGTATCAAGTAAAGGACAGGCAACGTAAAATCCAAATACAGATTTTTACCTTAACTACAGAAAATGCCACATCAAGTAGAGCACGTAGTGGAAAATCCAGTGTGCTCATTTAATAGAACTTTATACGAAATTTCCGCATGTGTTCTGCCCACTGTGCAATGTGCATAAGGGCTCAACTTGCTCGCTCTCCCTTTTCACTCTCTCGCTCTCTCACTCTTTCACCCTAGACAACCGAGCGATTATAACTTATAACACCAACGAGCGAGAAAAATCTTGTGGGAAACTTGAGGGCAAAGTGTTTCCCACGATTCGAACGTCAATGTAAAAGAAAACAGAGAAGAGCTAAAAGTAGCAGTACCAACAACAACAACAGCAACAGAATACTGAACATGTGCAACAACCACCAGTGACACCACCAACACACACATCGACGCACCATCAGCTTCATCCCCTGCCAAGACAGAACTTGTTTACCGAGCCAACAAGAGAAAAACCAACCACCACCAAACCATCAGAAAACGAAGATCGCTGCAAGGCGAACGAGCGAGCCGAATAACAGACCCGAATGACAGAGTAATTTGCTCGGCAGGTGGTGTTGTTGCTGTTATTGCTTTCCTCTCTGCTCTGCTCTCTGCGTGCGTGCCTGCGTGCGCTGAGCACGAGACGCAGCTCGTTGACGTCGACGTCTTCGCTGACGGCACGTGTAGCTATAAAAGCAGCGGTAACTGGAGACGGCAGCAACATTCTCAGCGCAAACGTCGTGAAGTACACAACGAGCACAAGCAACTCTCAAGTCACAAAAATAAATAACCATGGCAACCAAATACGAACAATCAAAGACTTATCAGTACCGCAAGGTGATGAAGCCTCTGCTGGAACGCAAGCGTCGCGCACGCATCAACAAGTGTCTGGACGACCTCAAGGATCTGATGGCCGAATGCGTGGCTCAAACAACCGATGCCAAATTCGAAAAGGCCGACATCTTGGAGGTCACCGTGCAATATCTGCGTCAACTCAAGAAATCCAAAGCCGCCGCACCTGCACCCGCTGCCCTCGCTCCAGAGCAGAGTTTCCGTGCCGGCTACATTCGTGCCGCCAATGAAGTTTCCCGTGCTTTGGCTTCACTACCCAAAGTTGATGTCACCTTTGGCACCACACTGATGACACATCTGGGCATGCGTTTGAATCAACTTGAACAGCCCATGGAGCAGTCAATGCCAATGGCAATGCATTCACCACTCAGCATCAACTGCGGCTCAGCTTCATCATCCACCAGCAGCAGGAGTAGTCGCGACGCCTTCAGTCCCGTCTCCAGCGGCTATGCCAGCGACAATGATTACGCTTCATCCGGCTCATCCACACCCGTTGCTGCACAATCCCTGCTGCAGATTAGCAACACTGGCAGTGTCTGGCGTCCATGGTAAATCTTTGGCGCCAAAGCAGTCATCGGGACAAGCACGCAATGCAACTTTAATCAGCTTTAATTTTAATGCTTTAACAATGATCCTCATTTTGACTCTCGTTAAGTGTTACGCAGTTTTATAAGTTAGTTCTGTGATAGGGCACGTTTTATTGACTCCTCTTACATGTATAACCAGAAGTCTGTTAGCCAATATACAAAATGTTTATAAATTAAGAAAAAAGAAAATATCTAACAAAACAAAAATACAAAACAAGAATTACGAAAAAAAAACTATTGCTTGATTTATTATTTGAAATTTCAGCAACTTGCTTTCAGATTTTATTGACAAAATAATTATGGACATTAGTTATTGTTTACATGTTAAGTGTTACTCATTAGCATCTCGTTTTCCAATCGGAAATTTCGTTAACCAAGACGTCTAGTGAAGAAAATTCCTATTGCCGAAATTACTTTCTGTTTCTATTTTCGTGTCTTAATATTACTTTTTTAATCTTTGTTAACATTCAGCTAAAGAAAATATATTAAAACATTATGATTATGATTTTATAAATAAATTATTTTAAAAAAACGTGCATATAGAGCATAATTATAAACTCAACACAAGCATTAAAAGAAATATAGTCAGAAAAGCCCTAACATAAAATAATCCTTACATAAAGCCAATAAGTATATTTCAAGATCCATTATGAATATCTCTCTGGTAAAAGGGTATTTTCAGTTCGACAGCTAGTGTCAAAAATATTTTTTTAATTTTTTTCATAGAATTCAAATACATTTTTGAATTTTCAGCCATAAAATTAAACATAAACTAAAGCTAATGTAGGTTTTTTTTTGCTTTGTAATTGATAGTGCAAACTTACGGTACTTTCAATATTCTTATAAGTCCAATATTGACAGCCAGTGGGCAAATCCTTATTCTGTCAATTTGAAAAGGTTATACCGAGGCATGCAAAGTAGATTAATACATATGCAGATTATCTCAAAACATATATCATATGGAAAACAATAATAATTCAATTTTTAATTGAATGGAAAAAACTTCTTTAAAAAGCAATTCAAATCAGAACTTACACAAATATTGACCGAACCCTGATTAATTAAACTGAAAACGAGCTACAAATACACAAGTTTTTAATAGTATTAACAATGCTCACCCCATGAGATAACTTCAGTTATCTAAAGTGAAATGTTTTGGTATCTAACTCAAAACCAAGACACAATTAACTATCAATTTATCAATTAGCTGCCAAGGCAAGCAACAACAACAACAGCCAGAGGCAATTGATCAGTTATTAATGATAAGTGTTACATACGTGTACAACACGCATGCCACACATTAAGGGGGGTTGCAAGTAGCAGCCCGAGTTTCACCCAGCGATCACCTCACACGATCACCACGCGCCGCTTGGCTCAGATCACACTTTAAGCGGCCGACCAAAGCCTGAGGACAGAGTGTGGAGTAGCGAGGGCAAAGCCAAACGAAGCCAATATGCCACACTAATTGTGTCCAATAAACACTCAACATTCATTCAAATTTGGAATTGGAATTGGGACCGCATTATGCCATCATCATCTGCATACATTGATGAAACAATAAGCAAGCGAGATGGCACGGCAGGATAACAACAATAAGAATGGGAACGACCCACGCACACGCACACAGGATGAGGCAGTGAAGTATGCATTAAGGATAATAACACCGGCCTAAAGAGCAACTACAGCAGCAGCAAAAACACCAACACCAACAACAACAGCAACGGCAGCGATGCCCGAAACAGCGACAGCTGCAAAATATTGTGCTCTGATCCTTTAAAAAGGCGAAGCATGTGGCCAAAAGGAAAACAAACGAGAAAAAATTGTGTGAGAAACTTACTTTCAGGTCGGTTCCCACGCCACGAGCCACAAGGATTGCCGATTGTCCTCCATGCACAGCCGCACATTGCAGCTGTTCCCTCAGCTCTCAACGTTTGCATATGAGAGAGTGAGAGAGCGGCTAGCCCTCGGGCATGCGCGTGCGAGCGAGGCAGGACGTGCGCTCATGCGTAGCCAATGCCGAGGGTGGATTCTGAACTTGGGCCACGACTATAAAAGCAAGGCACTGACAAGCAGAGAGCATCATTCACGATACAGCCAGCAACAAGGCAACAACGAGCCTTTTTACATTACTACATTTCGCTCTTGAAATTATTATATACACAACTTACGTAAAAATGGAATACAGCAGCAAGACTGAGATCTACCAGAAGGTGAAGAAACCACTGCTGGAGCGTCAGCGTCGGGCGCGCATCAACAAGTGCCTGGACACCCTTAAGACACTTGTCGCCGAACTGCGCGGCGATGATGGCATTCTGCGCATGGACAAAGCCGAGATGCTTGAATCAGCTGTGGTATTTATGCGCCAGCAAAAAAAGGGCAAAGCAGTATCAGCTACAGCAACAACAACCACCACAGCAACATCACCTGCAATGCCTTTAGAGAACTTTCGAAATGGGTACATGAATGCCGTCAATGAGGTGTCACGTGTTATGGCATCCACACCTGGCATGAGCGTTGACCTGGGCAAATCAGTTATGTCGCATCTGGGCCGCATCTACAAGAACCTGCAACAGTTCCATGAGGCGCAAACAATGTCAGAATCAGAGTCGGAGCTGAGTATCAACTGCATCTCGGCGCCGCTCAGCCCCGCCTCATCCGGTTATCACAGTGATTGCGACAGTCCTGCACCATCGCCTATGCCTGTGGAGGCGGAGAAACTGTGGCGCCCCTGGTAAACCATCAGGTGGCAGTAGGCAGCTACAAAGAAGAAGAAAACAAAAGACAACGCAACTGTGATAACCAACTGTGATGGCAACAAAGCAAATAGCATAAATAGAAAACATTTTAAATAAATGCAATTAACAAACATAAAACAATTGATTGACTTTTGATTACTGAATTATAGGCAGGGGATGAATTTTACTTTGAGCCTACGGTACACGATTAAATATTTAGTTCTCCCTTAGGGTACATTAAACGTCATAAAATTATAAATTCACAAGAAAAAAGCCATCAGAGTTGATCTATAATTTGACGGCCCTTAAAATATTTGCATTCAATCATCAACTAACTGATAAATATCTTAACAATTTAAGAAACAACTTCGCGTGATGAAAAATAATAATCATTAAAAGCAATAAGTATAAAAAATGTTTTTTCTGTATGCCTTATTTTAGTTTTTTGTCACAAATATTATTAAACTGCACTGTTTATATTTTATTTATTTTATATTAAACAGTTTAATAACTTTACGCTGATTTTATAGTTTAAATTTCGCGCCGAAATTGTTATGATTGAGTAACAACGTTGCATTGTCGATAAATACGAGTTCTCGATAGCAATGCAAGCTCGATAAATCAAAGTGTCCGCTCGATAGATTGTGAAAGGCAGTCGATACATCTAAATAACAGAGTGATGAGATATATCTGTCGATATATCGTCGGCTTTTATTTTTTCCACGCATCAAAAACACGTTCGCGATTTAAAAACAAATCGGCAGCAGGCGTGAAAAACTTTTTCAAGTAATTTTACATTGTGTGCTCTATGAAAACATTGCGGATAGTAATTAAATGTAGCCGAAAACCCCAGTGCAAAATAGACGGCTAAAGCAGATGCGAAAAAATAGAGACGAGAACGAGAACGCCACACAACACATACACGACGCTCAGGCTGGCTGTCAGACGTAGCGAGTCGGTCGGTCGGTCGGTTAAAGAGGCCAGTTTTTACGGGCACAATTCAAGTAAAAATTTCGTTTTTTTGCGTTAATAAAATCGGCTTGTGCAAATATAAGTGCAGTGTATGTGTGCGCACACAAAGTGGCAATAAGATGTGCAATTCTCCGGCAAGCTAAAAGCCCAAATATAAATTGGTACTGCCAACTACTCCGTTTTTTAATTGCTTTTGTTTATTTTTTGTTGGGCCAATTTTTCTTTTGCGCTGCGCTCGTGTAAGCGCTTCGTATGTGTGTGTGTGAGTTTTGCCACTCGTTCGATCGGGGTGCGCGCGCGTGTATATGTCTGTCTGTATATTTGTGTGGATGTGTGAGTGTATAACTCGCCGTCGCAGGAAACAGTGTTGCCAGGAAATTTCAATTTCTTTGCAGTTTCTGCAGTGTTGTGTCAAAAATGTATTTATTCAAATGTTGATTTTTCGCAAAGTGCTAAAATGAAGAAGGCAATGCTTCAATAAATATTTAAATGTCTTGTTGGGCAGGAAAGCGTCAATATTTGTGCTCCGTTTAGAGGTGGCAACTCTGTGTAATTGCAGTCTATCTGTATGTGTATTGCACAGGGTACATTTGTTTGTGCAGAGCGTGCGGCCAGCGTGCATTGCTTTTGCAAAAATTACATGCAACAATAATGTTGAAATTGTTTAACAAGAGCTGTCCAAGCTGCCAATAAAGTGAACAATAGTTTTTAACGTTATGCCGCATGCTTGTTTTTTGCGTAACATTTCGCCCAGGCACATGCAACTGTGCGTTTGATTTTTTCGGCGGTAAACACTCACACTCATACCCTTGTACGTGCGTCGTCCTCTGTATATGTGTATGTGCTCACTCGTTGTTGCTGGCATGGCTGCCATTGCTGAGATGCTCAAAAATACGTGAGCGCGCGTGTATGCGAATGTGTTTGTGTGTGCGTGAGATTCTACGTATCGAAAAAAATGGTGCAAAATAACGACCAATAACTAAGAAATGTAAAATTAAATTTTGCAGGATATCCGCAAAACTCTAGACAATATGGAAACGCACGAGTCGATCTACAACTAAGTATCACAACAATAGCAATTAAACGCTTGTTAAATTTTATACATGCTTCTCCGGTGCTAGTGCTGCTTATTTCGGCAGAGGGGAGCTTCATCTCAGGGTGCCAGCAGCAGCATCGGGCAGCGGCGAGCTGCCAAAAGGAAGAGGAAGCATAATTAACTAACTCAACCGCAGGCTACGAACAAAATCAAAATCATATAAAATAAAATAAACCTTACGTTTTAACTGAAAACAACTGTTATTTGTTGTTGTTCATCTCGTTGTTCCCTTTTGGGCAACCATCCAATAGCAATAACAACACAGCAACAATGTATCCCGCACCGGTGCGTCACCCCGCCGCCGGGGTAAGTATTTAACAGATTGCACTGGGACCCAATCAAGTGTTTTGCTAATTGTGTTTCGCCCCCATGCCAATCTCTATCTACCAGGGACCACCACCTCAGGGCCCAATCAAATTCACCATTGCCGATACATTGGAGCGCATCAAGGAGGAGTTCAATTTTCTGCAGGCACAATATCACAGGCAAGTATCTACGACATCAAAAGTCCCAATAGGAAACGGAACAGAACTACCGCAAGTGTAGATTTAGTAAATAAAAATGTCTAGCATTCGATTTGGAAGCGGCGACCACTTTACTGAATTTTTAATTCAAAAAGTTATAATGCTAATTTATATTGTTTTTTAAATCGTAATCATCTTCTTCGATATCTGTATATTTAAAAGAAACCGAAAAAACAAATCAACAGTTATTTTTAACAATTCACACAAAACGTTTTGGGATAAAAACTTTTAAAAAATTCTGCAAAATTAATCGAACTAAACACTCAGGATATTTTTGCACCAAGAGAACATAAAAAGCATGTTGATAGCAGTAGGTTTTTCATGCTCACATGTTCTGCTGGGCTGTTTCTGTTGCCTTTTAGCCGCTTATGTATTTTTGCTGTATAAACCGGTTTGTCAGGCCGCGCACCATATGCGCTGCTCATAGGATTTTTTTTTTAGCCGGCAGGCCAAAGACGACGGAAGCGTTGCCCGAGATTTCTTTTGACTAAACTAATTTGCCCTTTTGATTATTTTTCCTGTGAATTTCAGCATCAAATTGGAGTGCGAGAAGCTGGCAAACGAAAAGACCGAAATGCAGCGCCATTATGTTATGGTAAAATAAATTACAAATTAAAACTTTTGGTAATGTTATCTAATCGTGTTCTTCAACCCACACACTTTTTTCAATACAGTACTATGAAATGTCCTATGGCCTTAATGTGGAAATGCACAAGCAAACGGAAATCGCCAAGCGTCTAAACACACTGATCAACCAGCTAATTCCATTCCTACAGGCCGATCATCAGCAACAAGTGCTACAGGCGGTAGAGCGCGCGAAGCAGGTCACAATGCAGGAACTGAATCTTATCATTGGGGTAAGTTGATGTCCTTCAAATAAGCCCAAATGTTCAGTGAATTTTCGTTAATGTGAACAAATTTATTTTTCTAACATGAAGATGAGTAATGTTTTAAAAAGATTTGTAGTTCATATTTTGATACTACTTTATATTCCTTATCTAAAAGTTTATTTTGTGGAATTGCAAGATCTCTATCTAACCGATCACTTTAACGATTGTGTTCCGTTAAGCATTTAACATAATATCAGTCACTCGATATAAAATAAACAATCCAGAGTCAAATATACAAATTATGATTTTAATTTTGAAAATAATGTGTTTGTTGTGCGTGTGTTTATAGCAGCATCAGCAGCAACATGGAATACAACAACTTTTAGTAAGTTTTAAATACTGTTTTTTTTTTTTGCAATTTGCGTTCGTTTGTTTGTTGGCTTGTTGCTCTAATTCTCGCTCGCTCGTTTGTTCGCCCTCCACAAGGTGTTCATATATATATATATATATATATATATATATATATATTTCTTAAATAATGCTCTACTTGTAAATGTTGTTGGTGTTGTCTGCACACACGCGCACAACTGCATCAAAATAGCTTTTGTTACGTCCCAAAGCCAAAAATAACATAAACTTCAGCGCCTGCACCTTGTCAAAGCGTTTGAGCAACTAACTAACCGCCTGTGGCTTTTGAATTACAGCAACAAATACACGCACAACAGGTGCCAGGAGGGCCGCCACAGCCGATGGGCGCTTTAAATCCATTCGGCGCTTTGGGTGCCACAATGGGCTTGCCGCATGGGCCTCAAGGCTTGCTCAAAGCGCCGCCAGAACATCAAAGGCCGGATATCAAGCCCATGGGCTTGGAGGGACCAGCAGGCGCTGAAGAACGTTTGGTAAGTAGCTGACGCAAACGAAAACAAAAATATGAAACAAAATAAACAAGTAATACAATCTCTATTACAGCGCAATTCGGTTTCGCCAGCGGATCGTGAGAAATATCGCACGCGCTCACCACTGGACATTGAAAACGATTCGAAGCGTCGAAAAGACGAGAAACTGCAAGTAAGTAAAAATTATAATAACCGTATAAACCATTTAGTATTGTGGTATCATTGTGTCTTCAGCTGATGCTGCCTCTCAACTCACCATAACAAAACTAAAAAAAAATCCATAATACTAATATTATGTTGTAGCTATCCCATACGTAGTTGTTTTTGTTGTCTATCTCTAATCATCTATCACTTAATGCGCTTCATAAATAACTCAATTCCCCAAATGAATAATAGTTATAATTATATTTGTAGTCTAGTTGTGCAATAAAAACATCTAAATTTCTGTTTGTGTTGTTGTTATAGTAGTTATTATCGTTATACACATTTTGTTTTATTGTGTTTTGTTTTTTTCAAAATTTTTGCAGGACGATGAAGGCGAGAAAAGCGATCAAGATTTAGTCGTAGATGTTGCAAATGAAATGGTGAGTTGAGTGCCGGCCCTGATTAACATGCAACAAACCTCCCAAAAAAAAAAGAAAATCTTCCCAAATCCAAAAGTTTTATATGCAACTCATGCCCTCAATGTCAATTTGCAGGAATCCCACTCACCACGTCCCAATGGCGAGCACATTTCCATGGAGGTTCGCGATCGCGAGAGCTTAAATGGCGAGCGCCTGGATAAGCCCGGCAGCAGTGGCATCAAACAGGAGCGCCCGCCTTCCCGTTCAGGCTCCAGTTCGTCGCGTTCCACACCCAGCCTCAAGACAAAAGATGTGAGAACAAATTATTATTTAACCATCAAAAGTTTTTACTTTTTACTTTAAAAGAAGTGCTCTCATACCCGTAAATTTTATCTTATCTTAGTTTGCCAAAACAGAGCTTATGTAAATTTTTGAGATTACTGTCAAAAGTGTCATGCTATAAACAATTTGTTCACTCCTGAGCAAAGATTAAGTTGGAGAGACAAAAGCTATCAATTAACTAATTTGGAATTGTTTGACAACATTTTATAGATGGACAAACCGGGTACACCGGGCGCGAAGGCTCGCACACCGACACCAAACGCTGCAGCACCATCTCAGGGGGCGAATCCTAAACAAATGATGCAACAAGGTGGCCCACCGCCAGCTGGATATCCAGCGTCGCCGTATCAGCGACCGGCGGATCCCTATCAGCGTCCACCATCGGATCCCGCCTATGGACGACCGCAGTTGCCGTATGATCCGCATGCGCATGTACGAACAAACGGCATTCCACATCCCTCGACACTACCAGGTGGAAAGCCGTAAGTACACCAGAAATACTATTAATATAAGTGTCAGTATTAATTTACCTCAATCTATATACTTCGAAACAGTGCATACTCTTTTCATATGAACGGCGAGGGTAGCTTGCAGCCGGTGCCATTCCCGCCGGATGCGTTGCACGGCGTTGGCATACCGAGACATGCGCGGCAAATAAATACGTTATCACACGGCGAGGTAGTCTGCGCGGTGACCATTTCAAATCCTACAAAATATGTTTATACGGGTGGCAAAGGCTGTGTCAAGGTGTGGGACATCTCACAGCCTGGTAACAAGAATCCCGTCAGCCAACTGGATTGCCTGCAGCGCGATAATTATATACGCTCCGTGAAGCTGCTGCCGGATGGACGCACACTTATCGTCGGTGGCGAAGCATCGAATCTATCGATATGGGATTTGGCCAGTCCAACGCCACGCATTAAGGCCGAGCTAACCTCAGCGGCGCCTGCCTGTTATGCGCTCGCCATCAGTCCCGATTCGAAGGTGTGCTTCTCGTGCTGCAGTGATGGTAACATTGCCGTCTGGGATCTACACAATGAGATACTGGTGCGTCAGTTCCAAGGCCACACAGACGGTGCCTCGTGCATTGACATCAGTCCGGATGGCTCACGATTATGGACTGGCGGCCTGGACAACACAGTGCGTTCGTGGGATCTACGCGAGGGTCGCCAGCTGCAACAGCACGATTTCAGTTCTCAAATTTTCTCACTTGGCTACTGTCCCACAGGTTAGTTCAACCCTATAAATAACACAGTTATCCATATATAACTTTCTTTGTATTATCTTTAAAGGAGACTGGCTTGCCGTAGGCATGGAGAATTCACATGTTGAAGTATTGCATGCATCGAAACCAGACAAGTATCAGCTGCATTTGCACGAAAGCTGCGTTCTGTCGCTGCGATTTGCCACCTGCGGCAAATGGTTCGTTTCTACCGGTAAAGACAACCTGCTAAACGCATGGCGAACACCATACGGTGCCAGTATATTCCAGGTGAGTGATCTATCATAATCAAGTCAGTTCGAAAGTTGAGTTACAATGATAAAGCACCATACATTTTTGATCTAATAGATTGAGTTACAGAGAAAGTCACATATCTATCTATATATAATTATAACAATTTGTATTTGCTAATTGTTTATTTTTTTTGTTTATATCGCTTGCAGTCGAAGGAGACATCATCCGTACTTAGCTGCGACATATCAACTGACGACAAATATATTGTGACGGGTTCGGGCGATAAAAAGGCTACAGTCTATGAAGTTATTTATTAAAAATCAACAAACAATAACACCAGCGGAAATCCACACACACTTTTCATTTTGTAATAAGCGCATATAGGTTTTTATTACAACAAAAAAAAAATATATATATATATAAATAAATGAAAAACACAATTTTCGCGATAGCATGCAAATAATAAGAACACCAACAACAACTAATTAGCGTCAGCGGAGCAATGCAACAGAGCGAAGCAAAAATTCTATAATATAAATAAAAACAAAAAGAAAGAAAAAACTAAAAAAAATTAAGCGTACTTTTAGCAACTAAGCCTAGGCTAAGTCCAATAAAAAGTTGAACAGAAATTGCAAAGTAAAGAACACCTAAAAACAAAATTAATAATAATAACAATAATGATGAGTGCAACAAAAATGAAAAGTGAAAAGTTAATAACAATCGGCGTTGCCCACTACGCTCATTATAATAATTAAGTGCTGGGTCCTTGCAATTGTGGACCCAGCATGAATTAGTCATTGTTGGAGCGTTGAGATTATAAATACCAGATGAGTACACGATGTCAGAAATGTGAGTGCTTTTAGTTTGTCTATGTGTTTATATGTATGTCGGCGGCGAAGTTTTTTTTTTGTAAACAAAACAAAACAGTTCGGAAATCAATGATTGCAAAATGTAAATGCAAACAATATTATATATGTTTTATTTTGTCAATTTGTTTGCTGTCCTATATCCCACACTCCCTTCCTCTTCGCACACAAAACACATTTGCATGCAGAAAAAGTAAATATATAAATAAATTTATATATAAATATAAATGAATATAATTAGTAAGCAGTTTAGTTAAGAATTTTACATTATAAATTAATACAATACCAACCAACAACAAAAACGAAGCAGGCGCCGCCAAACCACATCTACATTCACACATACACACTTCAACAAATGGGGGCGCCAAAGCAGCCAGCTTTTGCTATGTATGTATGTAATTTTGAACAACATTTAAAGAAAACATTTTTGTCAAAATTCAACATTGTAAAATCCTACGTTTTGTGCAGCTAATTATACAAGAACAACACAAAGTAACGAAACAAGAGAAAACTTGTTCAAACATTAGTTTACATAGAAATGAATCAAATATGTATAAGTATATATGTATACATATATATTCTATATAGAATGTGGGCACATCTCGCGCCCAGCGAAAACTTGTAATAAGCAAACAGAGAATAGAGTGCAGCACACGCTTCGATTTTTAATTTTACAAATATTATTATTATTATTGTGGTTATATATGTATATAATTATATTATAAATAATTGAAGCAAATCGAAAAAGAAAAATAAAAAATTATATATGTAATCAAAAGTAAACTACTCTTAAAACATATCGGTCGTATAGACGCTACGCTGTCGCGGCACTGGAGCACCCTGCTGCCGTGATAGCTTCGTATGAAGCTCCCGCAGCCTCTCGCACTGGCGACCCGACGTCTTCCGGAACTTCTCAATGGCAATGGGCAGCAAGTTATCCACCAAAAAGATTTTGTTCTTTATTACAAAGTTGGGCTGCAAGTGTTAAGTTGAATATTAAATATAAATAATAGAATTACTTAATGGCACAACTTACATTCACGGACATATCGCTGGGTGGTTTCAACGCATGCTGTGCCAAAAACAGATCCCGCAGCAGCTGCTCCAAGCTTTGCAGCAACGCTTCACCTTTGGCCAAGCAGGCGCAGTGCTCCGTCAGCTGAAGAAACTGGCGCACAAAGACGAGAGTGGATTGTGTTAAATTTAGCCAGGTATCGCCTGTGGTCTGGGCGCGCACATCAATGCCCAGCGTGTCGTATTCCAAAAGTAAACGCTTTAAATTCGACTTGGTTTGCAAGTTGTACGGCTGCCAGCTCTCCTCCGTGCGCCCCACTGCATCCAGCAAACGTTGTTTGGACTCCTCAATAAGTGATTCGAGCGTCGTGCGCAACAAACCCTCCAAATGGTAACTAATATCCAAACCAATCTCGGTTAGCTTTGTGGCCGGCTTGCGTACGCGTTCTACACATTTGGCGACTGTCTCCAGCGAAGTGCCTTTGGTCAGATAGTGTTTAATGAGTTGGCTGGCGAAGTACTGCAGCTCCGCATTGCACCAGACGACGAGGGCTGTTAAATGGACAATTGATTTTTGTACGTTTTTATTGCCGGAAGTATTAACTCACCGCTTACGCATGCCGGCTGCTGCTCGAAGGCGCTAAGAAAATCACAGGCCACCTGCGTTAGGTCGCAAAAGAAGAGCTCCGAGATTTCAGCGTTGTTGCGACGTGCCTCGCGTTGTGCCACACGCAAACTAACCGTGCAGACCTTCAACAATGTGGCACTGGCCTCCCGAGAGCGTCCCATTTCGACAAGTATTTTCAGAGGTCGTCGTACTGCGCGTAGAGCAATTTGTAGGTTGCGATTGTGACTGTTAGAGAGCTCCTGGAGCAGCACATTAGTAAGTTTAAGCTCCTGCTGTTTCACCTTGGCTTCTATGCTATCCGCCTGCAGCAGCTTCTTCTTGTTCTCGGCCAGGCGCAGAAACTCCTGGGTGCGCTTGATTAGCGACTGAGCGTCTTCGAAGTGACGTTGCGCGATCAGTGTTTGAATCTCCTCGCTTGACGTGCTCAGCCATTCGGGTGTTTCATCCTCAAGAGATTTTGGCTGGCTATCCGTAGGACTATGTTCCGGTAGCTTTTCTGGTGTAGTGCTTTTCGATTGGGATGACTGTTGCTTGGCACGATTTGGTGGCTGTGGCGCTTGTCCCTTTTTCGGTTTCTTTTGCTGATCAAAGCGAAAAGCTTCCTCCAACTTCTCAATCCATTCGCTCTTGCCGGCCGCAGTTATGCTCTGATATATCTTAGAGCCATCAGGCGTGATGATATTTATAGCATTTTTGACGCCATCCAGATCCTTGATATTTATGACAGCTATCTTCTTCGGGTCGTATTCCGTAAGAAACTCCAGACGTCTACAATGATATTAGAGGTAAGCTTGTAGTTAAGGTTTGAATGTGTGTTCTTACTTATCATGCTTCACTTTGCACACAATGAGCACATCATTGAATAGGAAAAAGAATACACGCTGGATAGGCCGATAATCATTGCCATCTAGTTCAATAAGAGCGCCCTCGTTCAAGAATGTTTTGCCCTCAAGATTGCCATTAAAGCCTTGAACCATTTCCTTTACTGCACGCGTGGCATGGCTGTTCTCTGCATCCTCAGTGGCCGTATTGTTGCACTCCGTTTCAATGCTATCCGCTTTTAAATGTGTTGTCGCCTTGCCATCGGTCATAGTGGCCAAAATGTTTCGCTGCTCGATGAGTATATGAGACAGCTGATACATTTCCGACTCGAGATCTAAGGACATTGTTAGAAATAACAAATAATGGCGAATCATATTTTTCACGTACGTGATATCTCCTTAGCCGTTTGTATGAACTGCATATAGTTCTTCTTGCAGGTCTGCTTGAGCGTTGCCGAAGTTTGCTCATTGTACGCCTCGATTTCATTTTTCCGTTGCTGTAAATCGCTGCCCCCCACACATTCTCGAGTGAGCTCTTTGGTATCTGTTTATGGAATATGAATATTGATTGCAGCTATTCCAGTTATATTAAAAAATATATACGTACATTTATCCACGCTAAAATTAAAGTTGTCGAATTCCTTCATTGTCATTTAAGAAAAAAATTAAACTCACAACTCAGACGGTGTAGCGTCTATTGTTATGGCAAGGCTGCACATATGTTAACGTAAGCGCAATACGTAGCTCAAATAGGGCGTAAGGCGTGGTATGGTGTTCACAATGCAAACAAATCTTCATGTTCTATGCAAAAAATATCCATTTAAATATCTTATGAATTGTTTGTGTTTAAAAAAATTGGAGCTCTCATTTAATTGATAAACGCTCAGCTTTAAGGCTAGTAAATTAAAATTCATGCGAAAAATCATATTAACACGTTCGCTGGAAAGTGTGGGAGTACTCTGTTAATATAAAGATAAAGTCTGTTAGGGACTAGGTGGCAACGCCACACAGTCGTTTGTTGTTTTGATGAGTAATTTTCAAGATTTGCATTCCCTACCCAGTTCTCCATATCTCAGAACGTAAATAATAATTAATTTGGTAAAATGGATTGGCTTTTTGGCAAAAAGATCTCTCCGGATGAGATGCTGCGCAAAAATCAGCGCGCCCTAAACAAGGCAATGCGCGATTTAGACCGTGAGCGTATGAAAATGGATCAACAAGAAAAGAAAATCATTGGCGACATAAAGAAAATGGCCAAGGAGGGACAAATGGATGCGGTCAAGATCATGGCCAAGGATTTGGTGCGAACGCGTCGCTACTCCAAAAAGTTTATGCTTATGAAAGCAAATATTCAAGCCGTTTCACTAAAAATACAAACGCTCAAATCTCAAAATACAATGGCTCAGGCAATGAAAGGTAAGTGTGAGGAGGGCTGAGGGGATTTCAATAGGTGAATCACATAAAGCTATTACGTCGCTTCTTTTGCAGGTGTCACCAAGGCCATGCAGAACATGAACCGACAATTGAATCTCCCGCAAATACAAAAGATTCTCCAGGATTTCGAGAAGCAATCGGAAATGATGGACATGAAGGAAGAGATGATCAACGACGCCATCGACGATGCAATGGAAGATGAGGGCGATGAGGAGGAAACAGATGCCGTAGTGTCCCAAGTGCTTGACGAACTGGGCCTCCAGCTGGGCGAACAATTAGGCGACCTACCAAATGCCTCCGGTTCGCTCTCTATAGCAAGCGGTGCTGGTACACAGAAAACAGCTGCTGCTGTCGCTGCAGGTGGCGGCGGCACCGGACCTTCAACAGGTGGTGGCGGTGGCGGCGTTGCAGGTGCTGGGGCTAGTGGCGGTAGCGGTGGCTCCACGCCCATGTCCGATGCAGACGCCGATTTGCAGGCCCGTCTAGATAAGCTGCGCAAGGATTAGTTAAGCACCGCCTCCACCTTCGCCTCTGCCGTTTTATATGCTAGCCCCGCTGTTGTTTTTTAAGTTACATACAAAATGTTATCTTTGACATGCCTGACCCACTTCCTCATCAAATTGTAATCGCAAATACTTTAAACCGTAACAAGCGTATATATATTTAAGTATCGGGGAAAGGGGGTAAGGATACAATCAATCAATACACACAAAAGGAATCACTCACACATCTATAAATCAAGCTAGAACGTCAACTAATTAGTTAAGTGAGGAATTTCAGTGTAAGAAAACATTTCACTGAAAACCGCCTGTCACAAATACACGTTCCACTTCCTCGAAAACGGCATCCGCATCTGGACTGGCATCAATATGTTTCACCTGGCCGGCAGTATCAAAATGCTTAATTATTGGCAAAGAGTCATTGTTGTAAGTTTGGATGCGCTTCTTTAGGCTGTCCATGTTGTCATCGCTGCGTCCAGAGCCGCTCTGTCCACGTCCCAAACAACGCCGCACGCACACATCTTCGGCACAGTCAAAGAATAGGACAAACTGCATGTCCGTCTTGTCGGACATCTGGCGTTGCCACCCATCCAAATTGTCCTGGTTGCGTGGGAAGCCATCGATGAGAAAACGCGTTTTGCCTGAGAGTTTCATTGCATTTTCCAGCAGCGAACACGTCACCTCAACGGGCACAATTTTTCCATTACGTATATATTCTTCGATTAGCTGGCCAAATTGGGAGCCCTCGCGTGCTCGCTCCTCACGCAATAAATCACCAGCTGACAAGTGTACAAACTGAAAGCGGTCAACAATTTTAGAGCATTGCGTGCCCTTGCCAGCGCCGGGGCCACCCAAGACAAAAACAACCTTTGGCTTTTCACTAGACATTGTGGGGTTGAGATTAATGAGCGTCGCTTTGCTGCTGTTGTTGTGTAAGCTGAGGTATATCGTTTTACAAACGTTATAATGCTGATGGGAATGCTGGAATTGCTGAGATAACCTTGCGCCTCCTTGACTAAGGGAGTCGAGTGTTGTTGCTATACGTGTAAAAGCGCGCCACATTGGCAACTGAGGCGAATCGCTGCGTTGCGCGAACGTTTAAGTCGTGTGTACCTAATAAATTCCAGTGGAAACTGAAGTTTTGACGTCACTGCGGCAAGGTAGCTGTTCACATAAATGCGCTAGCTTGGAGTGTTTACCAACACTGGCTTAAACATACCCGCCAAAAACGCGATGAATATACTTTAATTGTATTTAATATTTAACTTAGATTAGTTGCGCTTGGTTTTTTTGTATTAGATCGGACACTAGCTGATACGGTATAATATGCTGCGAGCCTGGAGCCAGATCCACTTCCTCATCATCTACTCCAACGATTACACCAGACACTAAAAATTGAGAAAAAAAAAGTTTTAAGATTTTTTAATTAATATATTCAGGCAGCACATACCTGCTACATTCGCTTTGAGAAAAACATGGCTCATAAGATTTGGCGCCACAATGCGTTGCTCTGCCTCACCGCGCTGCTGGTTGGGCATATACTGAGTTGCAACCTTGTTGAAGTACTCATCTACATGGGACGCAAACTCTTGAGCATATTTTGCCTCTTCGGGTGACAGACGTTTATCGGTTGCTTCGCGTATGGCATCCTGGTTGATTATGTGCTGGGTAAATGCCTCAATCTTCTGCAGGCGGCAGCGTAAATAGCTTGCCATGATGTATCGGATGCGTTCGAGTTCCATTTGATGGGTTACAAAGCGAAAGTCGTTCTTGTCAAGATCCTGCATTTGCTCCTCCATATGCGCTACCTGCGAGAGCATTAGCTCCAGCATGTCCGTCTGATGCTGTAGCAATTCCGGTGCACAAATTTCGTTTGTCCAAGCTGTCTCCAATATTTCTAGCACCTAAAGAAATGCAACAAGTTGCAGTGAATATTTGTAAATAAACTGGTGTGCTCACTTTTTGTGCTGTTATTGGCTCTGCATCCTCATCTTCCTCATCTTCTGCAAAGACTGCATCAGCACTAACATCCTGCTCATTTATAACTTCAACATTTTCGCTTTCCGACATAATTTTTAGCACTTTTGGGCGCTTCGGAATGTAAACAAATGGTACAGCTGTCATAGAGCTGCTAACATGCGAATGGCAATAGTACAATTATAAGTTACACAGCACTGGCTTTGCACGCGATGGCATCGACAACGGCACAACAAACAGAATTTAAAAAGAATTTTCGCTTAATTGTTGAAAAAATCTTCAACAATTGGCAAAATTTACGACTGGCTGTCGAGCATGGCATGGGCGGACGCAATGGCCAACAGGTGAGTGTATTTGGCAGTAAATATCAGTTACAACTTCTAACCTAAGAATACGCGCAGGTGGCCATACAAATAATGGACTACACATATGAATACTGCGTGGGTAATGACAATATAACACAGGGCGAGCTGCAGGAGGTTATTGAGGAGCTGATGGACCAGGAGTTCAATACGCTGTGTGACGATCACTCTATCCCAGAGATATGCTGCAACCTGCTCCGCTACAAGCAGATGGCGCTGGCCGCGCAGTATCCACAGATTGAGGCGGAGCTAATCAAATTGCCTCAGGGCAAAGATTGGCTGCGTCCCGATGTCAAAATCACATACACTCCTATTGATGGTGACTCGTCGTCCGATGAGGACATGGATGATGATGATGCCGAAGATGACGACATGAATGGCGAGGAGAGCGAGGAAGACGAGGCGGCGGCGACAAGCAGCGGGCGCGTTACTCGATCTCAGACACGCAAGCAGCGGGCGGCGGAGTTTGTTGAGCCAGAGGATGGTTGGACGACAGTGCGCCGAAAATAGAGTTAGAACAATAAATACAAAAACCAAGTTTTTAGTTGTTATATGTTGCGTTTACTTCTTGTAAGTCTAGAAATCTTAGTGGTGGTATGGGTGCATGACTCTTTGCCATGTGCTCCGTGTTGCACAGATTACACTTAAGTGGGGCTGATGTATGTCGCGGCGGAGAATTATCGAATCGCTGACACTGCAGCTGGGACCACGATGTGAACTGTGTGCCCTTGGACAGCGCCTGTTTGACATCCACCACGGAGGCAATGGAATCAATATTTGGTGTCATCGATAGATTTATTGCCGGATAGATGATTAGCGCAAAGAAGACACACACTAGAGCCAGCACAGGGACGAATACCGCAAAATACTTGTCGGGCAAGTAGGAATGTAGGCCCAGCTCTACTGGCAGATAGGCCCACGCCACATACACAAAGAACAGCACGGTAAAGAGCATGTAAAACGCAAACCCATAAATTGCTCTATGCGGTGTTGGAGCTGGACTGTGTTCCGGCATTGTTGTTGATTATTGGCGATTGATTCGTTCCTCCAAACAGTTTAATAGTGTCTTGGCAAAGCAGCAGGCTTTCAAAGAACGAAGTAATGGCTGTACGCAGATTCTTTACTTGGTCAGCACTGAAGTGCACAACAAGCACATCCTGTTCTAGGCTCAGTGTTTTCTTCACAAAGTTTCGACGTGGTTCCTGATCAACACTTAATACGCGATAGGCGATTTCGGCATGTTCCGGCGTATCGAATGGCACTCTTATTGTGCTGTAAGTATATTATTGTTAACAAGCTAATGCTATAGTTCATAGCGATTTACATTACGTACGACTCATTTGGTTTACTAACAACCGCTTGCTGTGGCATTATAAATTGATTTAATTAACGAAATAGCGACCCACAGCTACACATGCTTACATGTCTGCAAAAACTGCGAATGGCAAATACAAATGATATTACCAAATTCTCTCTCAGCTGTTTGTTTAGCAGAGACACAAACCGCAAACCAATTCATATTATTTACAAAAACTATACACAATTTTTAACTTGTACTTTTTGTTTATTACAAAATGCTTCCAAAGCGTCCAATTCTTAGTTCAATAAAATCCCTCGTTTATTTATTTACTTCTTGGGCTTAATTCCACCCTTGGGTGCGGGCTTCTTGGATGCAGTTTTGACACCGGTTTTGCCACCGGTCTTGCCAGCGGGCTTCTTGGTAGCCGCCGCCTTGACAGGCTTCTTCTCAACCTTCTTGACGGGCTTGACAAGGGCCTCGCGCTGGCTCTTCAGTGCCTTCACAATCTTCTGCTCCTCGATGAGGAAAGCACGCACAATACGCTCGCGCAGGCAACCGTGGCACAAGACACCACCGTAGGTGCGGGAGACGGTCTTGAGGCGCTTGGACATACGTGGACGCTCGCTGGGGCGGGATGGGGTAATACCCTTGAGCTTCTCCTTGCACTGTCCGCAGCGTGGCACGGTCTTGTTCTTCTTCACATACTGGTAGACCAGACGGCCGCCGGGAGTACGCACACTGTAAACAAGAAACTTATTAAACTAAAACACAAGCAACAACAAAACTATTAACTTACATGCGCCTCTTGTTGGATCTGGTGTTGTATGAGAGACGTCTCCTCAAAGTCAAGCGCTGAACCATTTTGCGGCTGCTTTATTTTGATTTGCCCATTTCAATAGGAATTCGTTCAAAAATCCGTGAGGGTTGCAGGTTGGTTTGGGAGCGTAAAATAAGTGGGAAAAAACAATGCAATTTACATAAGTCAGTTGTAACATTTGAGCGTAAATATTTGTTAATCATTGTGCATAGAAAAGTGGAAAATTTGTTCAGCCGATTTTCGGATGTTCACAGATTTCTTTCACAAATTCACAAAAAGCAAGCTTTACATACTTGTAGTTAAAAACCAAAAGAGGGAAAGAAGAAGCAAATCAACGTGAAGTTGGTTGCTCGTCGCACAAAAAAGGTGTTGTTAAGTGACTGCAGAAAAAATGCTGTTTTTTTTTTCAACATTCTCTGCAGAAGATGGTCACACTTCGACGAAATTCAACTGTTGCTCGCAATGTGCGATCTAAATTACATGATTTCCTTGTCGAAGACTATTGAACTATCTATTATACGAAATGTTGTTATAAAGTGGGCCCATTACGCGTTTGGTGTGAACTTAGTTTAGCGTACAAATTAAGCATTTAAATTTTTTTTCTCGCCATTTTAAGCTAACGGCTTGCTGGTCACACTAACTGGCATCAGGATTGGCCCACGCGTCTCCATTCCTCTCGCCGTATCCTAACCCATAAACGGCAACAAAACCAACCAAAACAATGAGTTTTCTGAAACCAAAAACACACATAGAGCAGGGCGACACGGTTATACTCTATCTTAGTGTCAACTCCATGCATGCCATCGAGGCAGTGCCGACGATAGTAAACAAAAAAGGCGAAACCATACCGCATATCTTCCAGACACCATACGGCTCCCTAAAAGTAGAAAGTAAGTTTTTATTTCAATATATACTACATGTTGCATATATTAATATATGTCCCCATCTACTAGCTATTATTGGCGTCGAGTATGGCAGTCGCGTAGAGCTTTCCAAAGGCTGGGCTCACGTGCTGCAGCCCAATCCTGAAATGTGGACACAAACACTGCCGCATCGCACACAAATCATTTACACGCCGGACATCAGCATGATATTGCATCAGCTGGAGGTGCGTCCTGGCGCAGTAGTTATTGAATCTGGCACTGGTTCTGGATCCCTGTCGCATTATTTTCTGCGCGCATTGAAGCCAACGGGGCGCCTACACACCTTTGATTTTCATGAGGCGCGTGCGGATCAGGCACGCGAGGAGTTCAGTGAACATGGACTCGGTGACTTTGTAACAGTTTATCACAGAGATGTGTGCAATTTGGGCTTTAGCAGCGAGTTGGACGGTGCAGCCGATGCAGTCTTTTTGGATCTGCCCGCGCCGGATTTGGCAGTGCCACATGCATTCAAGGCGTTGAAGTTGTCGGGTAAGTGAAACCGCCACCAAACGCCGACTGCCGGTTGCCCAGTCAACTGTTTGACAACAAGTTGTCAGCGCCCTTTGGCGCGTCGCCGACAGCGGCTAACAGCAATCAAGAGACCTGGTCAGTCAGTCACTCAGTCAGTCAGTTGTCTCTCTCACTCACTAACTCTCTCTCTCTCTCGGTCATTCCTTCTCTCTGTGTGTTGTTGTGTCTGTCTGTCTGTCGCGGCCATTTCATTGTGTTTGACATTGAATGCGGTCGGTTTTGTCAGTTGACGTGCTCAGGCAGCCCGCTGGGCAACTTTGTCACTCATTAGCGAATCCAACTGGGCTCTTTCACAGCCGCAGCTGAGGCGATTGTTTTTAAAATGGTTAGGCTGCAGTGTTAAGATAGTAGAATACCCAGCTGATATTTGATATTGTGATATGTGAATAAAAAATATTTTTCACAAAAGTAAATTATCTAAATATAAAATTATATTATTATCGATCAAATATATTTAAAAAAGTTAAAAAAATTATATTTTAAATATGAACGTTGTATAATTATTTCAGGTGGTCGTTTCTGTTCCTTTTCGCCATGCATTGAGCAGTCGCAGCGTTGCATTACGCAGCTAACCAAGCTGGGTTTCAACGAGATTTGCTCCATGGAGGTACTGCAGCAGGAGAGTGTGATTAAAACTCGTTCATTGCCTGTCATCGATTTGGAGTTTCTCAAGGCGCCAAAGAGCGTAGAAACAAACGCAAACGAGGACAGCAAAATAAAGGAACCCAAGGAGCTAAAAAAGTATTTAACCTCAAGTAATCCACAAGTGCTTCCCGGTCATACGGGTTTTCTCACCTTTGCCACGCTGCCACCCAACATACCAAAATGTTAAACTATTTTCTATGCGTTTATAATAAATTTATAGTCTTTTATTTGTCTGCTGTATTGTTATTCAAAGTCATAGTCGTATTCGTACTCCTTAAAGAAGTTGCGCTCCATGTTCCTGACACCGCCACAGTGATAGCAACGCTGCTGATGCTCCAGCTCCTGGTGTTTACGGCTCGAGGATTTGCGTGGCAGCTCCCAAGGCATACGCTGTTCCGGTATGGCCACCTGCGTACGCTCCGGATTGCCGTTGCATGTCGGACAACGACCCACCACAGTTGGTTTTGGCAACATGCCATAGAGTAGCGGACCAGGCGGCTGTGCCCCGTAAATGGTGACAATCTGTGGCAAGCTGGAGTAGGGACGCGTCGGAAACATCTTCTCGCGATGGAGGAAACTGCAATAGAACTCATTTTAATCTCATTATCAAACTCAGGTCTTAAATCCACAGTGGGGTATATTGATTTTATATAATGTTTGTAACTTCAGTTTCTACAGCTTTTGATCCTACAATTGTTTGGGTTCCCTTCGTAAGTCTTACAGTTTTAAAAAAAACCTGCCTTAAAACATTACTTTGATAGCAAGGAAATGATAGATGTTACACCAGTCAGCAGAGTATTCAGCAGTCGATTAGCTCCATTATTTGTTATTGGACTTACTTGGGTCGCGGTTCCAGCCAGAGATTGTTCATACGCTTTGTGCTCATGATGTCGCCCAGTTTCTGCAGAAGACGCAAATTTTCACGTTCGATTTGCTGTTGGCGCTCCCGTTCGTTTTGCTGCTTCTTCCACTTGCGTTGGACATGATCGTGCTGCCTGGGCGTCCTGGTATCAATCGCCGGCCGGGCGGACATCACTTTCTCGCGATGCTGTGCATAGCGCAATTGCTCCCAGGGCTGCTGTAGCAATTTGTCGCGTCTCGAGATCATTGTCTGTTTGTGTGTGTGTATGTGTTTGTTTGGTTGCAAGTGGCAAAATACTACTACTGACGTCCACTTGACTTTGACTTTGGGGGTATCTGTGTGTATATGGTGTGTGTTTACAAGCGCAAACAAGCATTTTGGTGCGTCCATAACAACCTTGCCAGGACAACGCGCAAACACTTCTCCACGTTGTTGTTGTTGTTGTTGGCCGAAACTCTACAAATATTGCACAATCATGCCCGCAGATTAAGTTCAACGGCGGCGGCGGCGGCTTTGCTCAACTGTCCAAGCCGTCTATCCAAACAGTGACATTCCCCAGGACTTGACTTGCAAATTTGCGATCCAAGCAGTTATTCAGTGTGTTACATAATTCTCAATGCTCTGGTTGGTTTCTTGTTTTTTTTGGGGGGTTTTATTTGATTCTATTCGGCTGTGCTTGTTAGTCAGCCGGCGGCCCGGTTCTCAATTCACATTTCCCAGTTCGCAATTCTCAATTCCCGATGCCTAGTTCTCAGTTCCCAGTTTGCCCCATTCCCGTTTCTTCTGTAGTAGCCGCTTCACTTTAGTGTGGCGGCAAAATGTTCTTTCTTCTTTGTTGCTCCATCTCGCTGCTGCTGCTCCGGCTGCTGCTGCTCATATGTCAACTGTGCAACTCAGTTGCTGCCGTTCTAAACTCTTGTTTAGTGTTTGATTGATGTTAAGTGCTTGTGCCTAGCTCATATTTAAATAAGTACTTGCTGATGCTGATGCTAACTTCTCAATATTTTCCCGCTAAACTTTATTTGGCGAGCGAGAAACTTAAACAGATATTTTGTTTTAACAAACTTTTCAGCAAAACGGAAATGTTGTCAAGATCCAAATCCTTTAAGTTTTCTTTAGTTTATGCTAGTACCAAGAGAAAGAAAAGGCTTTAAAAAAATAAAAAGATAAAATATTTAATTTTAAGTTGTTCCCATAAAATATATCACAAGTATGAACACCTTAAAAGTTTCTTGTTATTCTCCAAAACAATTGTAAAGATTTCTAAGTAACATGATCTGCCATTTGAAGGAAATTTTTTTATTGTTGTTTTCTTAAGGCATATTATGTTTATAATATTTCTGTCAAAAACTCGTCTCAGCAATTGTTGTGCTTTGAGTTTATTAGCCCCCCGTTGGTGCCGTCTAACAAATGCGTCTATTGTTTTTGGTTTTGTGTCCGTGTGTTGCAGGCAACTACATTGCGTGTTGTTGTTGGTTGCCAACAAGTTGCTGGCAAACAGTTTGTTGCTGTTGTTAGCCGTTGCTATTGGGCGTGAGTTTGCACTATTATCAAATAAAAAGCAATGCCGCTTATTGGTCAGTTAATTGGAAGATCTGTAATTTGATACCGGTTAACGTGTTGCTTATCACAGCTCTCAATTGTTGTTGTGCCTCATTGCTGTAGTTGTATTTGTATTTGAACAATTATCTTGTTAGCTGATCGACAACTGTAACGGATCGCCATTCAACCATTCAATGCCCATAACCCTTTGGTCATAAGCCCTCGTAACTCTTCACTCTTCAGTCTTCAACTCGTCTCTCTCTCACGGATTCGCCCCTCCTCCTCCGCCTCGTTCTTCAAAACATTTTCAAATTGCTGTGGGGCAGCCGTCGAGTCGTCACTACTAAACACCTGCTTATTTGTGCATAAATTTCCGATAGAAATGCTCATATTTATTGAAAATACTTGTATTTATCAAATGGCATATAATTGCGGTATGTGTGCTTGGGGGGTGCAGCGCTGCCCGCCAGCAATGCGGCCAGTTTCTCACCTTTAGAAGCCGACCAGCAGTCGCAGATGGTGAACCAACAAAACACCAAAAAAAAAAGGAAAAAATTATGATGCCAGAGGTTGGATCTGCTTTTTGTTGGGTTGGTCATTATGATACCTTGAATGTACAACAAGTATTTATAACTTTATATGCTCTTCAAAAAGTAATGAACAAGTGAAAAACATAATTAAAAAGTTTCTGGAATCTTAACTATTATTTTTCGCCTACTAAACAAAGAATTAAAAAATCTTGTAAGCTATTTTTAATAACTACCTAAACTAATATTAGGAAAATCTTAAGTTGTTTTATTTTTTACCAAAACTTTTTTATTTGAGAAGTAAAAGTTTGTAAATAAAATTAAAGAAAAGGAAAACTAATTTAAGCTAGCTTAAGTATATAAATTTTAAACTTCCATACAAAACCTCAAATACTTACTGAAAATAATTTGCGAACAAACTGAAACGAAGTGAACTTCTTACAACATTTTGTTATTAAATATAACTATATTTTTTAAGTGCAAATTTAATGCTTTTTAAATTAAGCTAAATTTCACAAGCATTTTAGTTATGCCCAATGATTGTAGAGTGTGCAAGTTAAGTTTTGGGTTAGTACTCGCATATCATGTACAAAGTGCATACAATAACAGGCCTGTCCATTTATTACAATATGCGCCGGCAACGCCAAGGCAATACCAACAACAACAACAACAGTCGAAAAAAAAACTGCGATTTGCTGTCAGCTAATAATAATAATTTCGATATTGAAAATACGTTTTCTTAGTTAGGTACGACACTAAACGATTTCGCCCATTCGGAGCGCAGTTCAGTTTCGACAGTCAGTGCTAAAAGTCAGGCAAGCGAGCGATCATTGCTGCAAGCAACATCAAGCAACACTTGCAACTGGCAACAGGCAACAGGCAACGGGCAAACGTTCAACGGGCAATATACCAACAGGCAACAACATTTTAAGCATTGGCAATGGGCACAAAGTTGACCGTTGGTGGGGGCGGTGCTATTTGGCTGCTGCGGCTGCTTCTTCTTCTACTTCAAGCGTTTTTTCGCAGACAGGTGGTGTCGATGGTTTTTTGTTGTAGCTGGGTCGCAACGCTCGCTGGCTCGCTTGGTGTTCAATATGAGCCACAATTGAGGCATTTAATCGAGCATCTCTTAACACGCCTTGGAATGTTGACTTATTATTGGCCATGCAGTTGCCAGTTGCCAGTCCGTTCGCTCTCTCTCCGGTTACGGAATTGTTGGTGTTGTGTTGGTTGGTGTGGGCAAACCAACAACCAACAACACTAACAACGCTGAGTCTGCGTCGGTGTCAGAAGTCTGTAGTTACCTCACAGTAAAAGCGTTTATCATCATTAGACTCAATCTAAAGACGTTTTGGTTGGGGTTATCATGTTGATTATGTTGTGTGAAAACAAATTACATTTTGCGCTCGGGCTTTAACACCATTTGTATGCGCCAATGTTGTCGTCGTCGTCGTTTTTGATGTTACTGTTGTTGTCAGTATGTTGCTGCTGCTGCTGCTGGCTAATTGTGAATCTGTTCGAAAGATTCAATTGTGCCATTGACAAACCAATTGGTTGCTCAATTTTGTGAAAGGCTTTCTTTCTCTCCCGCTCTCTGTGGGCCGTGAGAAAATTGCAAATCAAAAATATTTCTGCCATTGCCAATAATTGCTGCCACAAAAATTTGTGCCTAGCAAAACAACAAAACAAAACAAAATTATGAGAAAGAACTTCGTAATAATTTAGCTTGATCGAGCTTGTCTAAGACACAGCTGTGTTCTATATTATTGTTGTAGTTGCTGTTGCTGCAGCTGCAGGCCTGCCACTTGCAACAGCAGCAACAACAAGACGACAACAACTGCAGCAAACTTTGGCCCTGACCGTCTGATAACACTAAACAACAAACCAAAAATAGCTATATTTATTGGCAACATGCTATTATCTCAACAAAACTTACAATATTTATTGCATATTTCATTTATTTATATATTTTTAATTGTATATATAAGCACAAAAGTTTTCCACTTGGCTGTTTAGTGTATTTTATTGTCATGGCCAAAAGCGAACTTGATTTTGCCCAGCCAATAAACATTTTTATGCACTTTTAAATTGTAATGTTTGCAGTTGTTGTTACGATAACATTTTTAGATTTGTGCCACACACAAACTAGCACAAACTAACATACACACACACACCTTATCGAGGGTCAATGTCGCACCTTGACGCCTTCGCCGATATATGTTAGCTGAATTTTTTTTTGTCACAATTTATTACATTTGGTTATATCTTGTGTGTGTGTCTGTGTTGTTTTCTTGACTGTAGCCATTTGGCCATTTTATCTTGTCAACGCAATCGTCTATTGGTTTTTCATTTTTTTCTTAATTAATTAACAATGTTCGCATGGGTGTCAATGGTGGAGAAAATGGCGTGGCATAGTTGCTGTTTAGCCCAGGTTTATTTATTTTATTTATATATATTTTTTATTGCTGCTTATTTGCTAAAGGCTGCCTAGCTAACTGTATCTGGTGTTGCCATGGAAAAAACATGTACATGACTTTTAAAAAGGGGCCAAATAGTTTGGAGTTGTAATGAAAAAAAATGCTACGAAAAAGAAAGCGATGCACAGCTTAGCCAAATAAAATAGTTATTACTTTAAAGACCTATTTAGTCTTGTTGCTTGTGATTTTGCTTGGTTTTTTCACATGCTGTAGGAAATGAAAGTTAATCATATTTTGTGACTGTCAAAAGTAATAAGTAAGCTGAATGCTTCCATTTTATAGGTCCTTAACAAAATAGAGTTAGTTAAAAATCGGTAAAGAATAATAGTTAAAAATAAAACTCATTAATGAATGCGAAAGAAAATCAAGTAAAACCGATTTTAATGTGATATTTAAGTATTTTTCTTTTATTTATATTTCCAACATTGTATAGCCTGAACCCCTATGAAAGAAAGCATCTCCGACCCCATAAAGTATATATATTCTTGATCATCATCAACAGCTGAGCCGATATGTTCATGCCCGTCTGTATGTATTAACGCATTGATCTTAGAGACTATTAGACCCAGAATTTGAGCATAAACTTGCCTTATCCCTAGGCAGTACCAGTTTGTTTTCGATAAGTAATGTATATATATTCTTGATCAGCAGCAACAGCTGAGTCGATATGTCCGTCTGTATGTATGAACGCGTCAATCTTAAAGACTATTAGAGTCCGATTTTGCGCATAAGCTCGCCTTATTCCTAGGCAGTACAAGTTTGTTTCAAATTTTCGATAATTCTTCTCTTTTTTTACCCTTATCCCATTGAAAATGGGTAAAAAGGGTATAATGTTTTGTGCAAATGTATGTAACAGGCAGAAGGAAGCATCTGCGACCCCATAAAGTATATATATTCTTGATCATCATCAACAGCCGAGTCGATATAGCCATGTCCGTCTGTCCGTCCGTATGTATGAACGCGTCGATCTCAGAGACTATAAGAGCTATAGGCTCCAGATTTGGAACATAAGCTCGCCTAATCCCTAGGCAGTACAAGTTTGTTTTTTTCGATAACACTTCCCGTTTCCGATATACACATGTGATTGATAACAACAAAATCTTGAATTTGGAAAACTTTTTGATGCAGTTTGAAAGATTAGATATATATATAATATTGACAATCTGTGAAAATTTTATTGAAATCGGTTGAGAAACATTGGAGATATGGAGTATTGAAGTTAAGAAAGTATGCACTATACGCGTATGCATACACACACTCATACATACGTGCAAGCACTGACTGTATGCGTAAAGTATAGGGTTCAGGGTATAGTATAGTCGGGATTTTCCGACTAGAGCCTTCTTACTTGTTCGATATACACATATTATCGATAACAATATAATTTGTAATTTGAAAAAAAGTTTGTAACATTAGACGAAAAAATGGCAATCTGTAAAATTTTTATTGAAATCGGTTGAGAAACATTGAATTTAAGTCAAGTATGCATTATACACACACACATATATATATTTGCAAGCTTTAACTGTATGCGTTAAGGATAGAGTGAAGGTTATCTTCTAGTCGCGATTTCTCCACTAAGAATTTATGCCTCATCCAAGTGAAAGCGACTTCAACATATTTTACATGGTTTACTCTAATGATGAACTATTTTCTAGGAAGCTTAGTTGACTCCGTCACAACAAAACGATGTTTCTTTTTTAACTTTTCAACTTTGCAAATTCAAGAGCTGCATTCCAAAAATGCTTACAACTTGTTTACATCAACTGACTGCAACTTGTGAGCGAAAGCTATGCAATGCCAATCAATAAACTTTGCCAAGACGCCGCCAACAACCATAAGAACTAATTGAGCCATTTTGAGTTCTATGTTAATCGATTTTGAGTACACAATTCCGACTTGACTGAGATGGCCAATGCCCACGCCCAGTTTGGTCAACGCCTTCATAGAGCCAAAGCGGCTCGATAACTGCTAACTGCTGACTGTGTCAACTTGAATGTGCAATAAAATTAAAGTTTTGTTTATGAATGGAATTACATGGCGATCAGCCACAAGCAAAACGGCTAAGACAACGTCGACATTTAGCAAAAGGCACAAAACGCAGCTGGAGCTAAGGAATATAAGAGAGTGGGAGCGAGAGGCAGCTATTATAGCCAGCTCAGATTCGCAGACACTTCATCTAAATGTCAGGCCATATCTAGCGACACTCGCACAACGCTCCAGTCGCTGTTAGCCCTCAATTTCAACACTCGCAATTCGAATTCGCACTCGCCCCAAACAGCGTTTGTCCACTTGGTCGTCGTCGTCATCGTCACAGTCGTTGGCGGCGGCGGTTACTTTGGCGGCTGCTTTGGCCAAATCAATTGAGCCGCCTTGCAAACGAGCCAAAACAAATGACTTGAGAGTTTCTGTTGCCCCAGACCAGTGCTGGCGAGTTGGCCGCGAGGAGCGCTCAAGATCATTAGTATAATTTAAGTAAATTAAACGCAGCGATTAGGCCAGGATGCAAACGGCACCATTGCGACGAACGTTGTCGAGCCAGCCTTGTCGGCAAAAAGGCTTGTGTTTATTTAAATTTATTGTAACATTGACTGTTTGTTGGACGGTTGGACGAAGCGCGAACGGCGATTTCAATTTGTAAAACAAGCGAGCAAACAAGCTGTTAAAATATAATGATTGGCACCAAAACCAAAACTAAAGATGCAACGCATCCGTTGCCATGCCACAATGTAACTAGGTTAAACTATCCTCATATGCATATCGCTCTCAGCTTTTAGCTGGCCATTTGCTTAAATTTATGTGGCGTTTGCTCATTGTCCAAAAAAATGCTTATGCTCAATGTGCAATGTGCTCCATGCTCAATGCTCAATGCTTATGATTGGTAATGCGCCGATGCATAAACCATTTGGCATTGAAAACTGTGCGCACACACTCAGCAAGCGACAGTGGATGCGGATACATTGTTCGCCAGAAGTTTTTACAAGCCAAGCGCGCCAGTTTCCCACACAGACAATGAGGTCTCGAAAAAAAGCACAAACAAAAATAATAAAAAAAAACTGTGGCGGCGACAACCGAAAACAACAACAACAACTGCCAACGACTGCCGGCTACGATCTCTAGCTTCGGCAGAAAAGTCCACCAGTGCCATGGAGCACACAAAAGGCAGCCCAGACAGAATTACAAGCGCAATGGAACAATGAATGCAGTCAGCACCATTTGAACAGTGGTGAAAGTGCCAAAAACTAGCCAAATGAATATATTCGATAATGGAAATTGTCCTCAGGTATGTATAAGCATGTTGCCAAATGGACGCTTATCGATATTCTAAGCAATTTAGTTAATAGCATTTCTTAGATTATAAGAGGTTGTTGTGTTTCGATCTATTCTCCTTCTTATAATAGTTAGATTTCTTTCTTCCAGAATGGCATTCACTAAGAAAATGCTGATTAAATATAAATATTAAGATACCAAGAGTGCTTTAATCGTAATGAGTCATTTACAATTATAAGTTGATGGAGTATTGAATATAATAAAAGTTCATTTGGATTACTTTTCAAAGCTATAATTAAAGAATTTAATAACTTACATTGTCCGTCAACATTATATTAAATATGGAACTAAATAAATGTAATCGGATTTAATAACAATCCTGACTTTAAGTCATACATTACACACAAAGTTGAAAGTTAACTTAATTCCTATTAAGTCCGTATACTGTGTTGCGCCACTGTACGATACTTCGGGTCTTTAGCAATTGACAAAAGCCAACGTAAACCAGCAAGAAAACAAATAAACAGTCAGCACAACAGAGCACACAAAACGCGCAGACAAAACAGCAATTCATATTTGCTCTGATTTATATGGCGTCTAGAAGTTTTCCATTTTTATTATCATTATTATGATTATGATACTTTTTTCCCATGCACAACAAGAGAGCAGCACAACAGCAGCAGCAAACTGTTGTAATCAATCAGCGGGCAATGCGCCAGAGATTTCTCTTTGCTTTTTAGCCTCCCCCCACCACGCTCCGCCACTTTACTAGTTGAAGCTCTGCAAAATTAATGTGGTTTAATTTGCAAGTTTGTGTCCTAAGTCTTTCGTTAGCTGCCACACACAAAGCAAAAGCGGGGCGTTTTGTGTTTTGACTGTTGTTCTTCTTGCTGTTGGTGTTCCACAGAAATGTCATTAAAGCCATACACACAAACACACAGCGAGAGGGTGTGTGTGCGATAGCTGTGTGTTCTGAGATCTTGGTAATGTCAATTGCTGGCATCGCCGGAGAGATCTGCATTGCTTGATATTCTAATTGCTGAAATTGTTTGTCGCAGACAAGTGTGTGTGATTATATGCGCCATGCCCAATGAATAATCATCGAAATCCGTTCGTTGTTGATGTTGTTTTTGTTTTTTGCTGTTGTTGTTGTTGATGTTGCTTTTGCCAGTTGCTGTTGACAAGAGCAAACACCCGCATGGAGCCATGGAGACAACAGCACCAGCCTGGTGGTGGTCCTCATTGTGTCGCACTGATCCAAATCGCTGCGCCAAAGCCAAGAATCAAATTTTGTGCAACGCTCGTTTTCAGTTGTTGTGGTTGTTGTTAGTGTTGTTGTTGCCGTTGTCGCTGCTCTTGCTTTTCCATCAGATATGAAAGCTGGAGCGTCGTCGCTGTCGTCGTCGTCGTCGTTGGCGTCGCTCGTCTGCTCCTCGCCCAACGCAGTTTTCGGCTTGATTTTCTTAATTAAATTTTTGCTACGCCGCTGCCAAGGCTATTCCACAAGCTACACAGTCAAAAGCTGCTGCTGCTCCTTTTGGCCTGCTTGTTTAACCCGATTGCCAGTTGATGATGCTGCTGCTGCAGCTGATGATGATGATGATGTGTGCTTTATAAGTTGGTTGCAGCGTTTCGACGCAGTCGCTGATTTGACGTTGTCGATAGGGTTTCGGTGCTTGTTGCTCTTGTTGTTGTTGTTAACACACTCCCACATTTTCTTAACCTTTTTTTTTTCATCTTGTATTTATTTTACTTTTTTTTCAAGGAGTAGCTGGGAATTAAATGCTAGCGTTGGCATCTACTTAAAATGTTTGCTGCCCGAAGGAATTTGCTATTTTTAAAGAGTTTCCTGAAAGAATAGTAAGCGTTTCCTTACTACTCATCACCATCACCATTACCATTGAAAATACAATTCATACTACATTACGCTGCAATCTTGTTTAACTTCTTAACATTGTTATCTTTTACCAATTAACACACTTGCCTATATAATAATAACCATAGGAAACTAAAGCCGTGAAAAAAGCTTCTCTCATTAACCCATCACCCATCTTGTCGCCCAAAACTTGACCTGCGCTCAACTCGACCCGATTGTTTGACCCAAGTCGTTTACTTTATGCAATGAATACAGAAACAACAACACAAACAACAACAACAACAAGACGAAAATGCCAACATCATTTACATCATCATTCACAATAAAATAAAAGTGCACACGCCCACTTAAAGGGCCTCATAAATTGTGTCGAATAATCAGTTTCAACATAATTTATTGTAATTTACGAGTGTCGGCAACGTGGCAGAAGCAGCCGCGTGTTGCACAGCAGAGCAGCCTAGAGTAAACCCAAGACTCGAGTGGAGGACACCAGATCTCCACCAAGTCACAAACAACATACAGTCTGCCGCTAGATTCCAAGCCAGTGCCTGAATCCGTATCCGAATTCACATTGCGCCCACAAGTTGGCCACGAGAGCAGCTTGAAGTGTTTTATTTTTTTTTCGTTTTTGGATTTTATGTTTTATAGAGCGTTTCGCAGCTAAATGCTACAAATGAAAATCCTAAACGGCACATTGAAGGCATCTTGATAAGAACATTCAAAAGGCAGCAATAAGACCAAGTTTGGTGCCTCGAGTTTTTCGTAGCTGGCGTGCGAACACCTTGGCAACACAATATTTCAATGGCTAATAATATTTTTAGCGCTGCCTTCAATGTTTGGTTGCATGGCCAGAAGTCAAAAACTCCGATACGGGGCATTTCTTAAGCATATTCGTATTCCCTCAGCTAGTTGGGGCTATTGTAATTGAAACTATTGTTTCCTTTTTTGAGCTCAAGAGATCTCTCTCAGCGTGCAATTGCTGCCAAACAGCATTTATATCAATCACTCAATAAGAAATACAACGATCAATCAATTTCAACAATCAGCGCAATATCTTTGCTAGAGATAGATAGAAAGAGAAACAGAGTAAGAGATAGAGAGAGAGGGAGAGAGTAAAATGCGAGATGCAAAGATTGATTTGAGCAGCGCTGGCTGGGGATATGCTAGAGGCTATTGTTTGATACCGGAATCATCCAAATCAGAAGAATTGAAATGTCACTGTAATAAACTTCAAGCGTCAACGCGATAAAGCGTCTTTTCATTTCCACTTGACGTACTGACAGACAGCCAGCTCCACTGTCCTGGCCTATTATCGCCATTCGCAATCATTCAAAGCATCATCATCATCATCATTAAGCAACAGTTGCCTTATTAAATACTCTTCTACCTCTCTCTCTCTCCGTCTAACGTTCACTGTAGCCACCCTTGATTGTGGTGATCATTGGCCAGAGATATGTGTCTCGAAGCTCGTTATAATATTGAGTAGCCATAAAAAAGAGGCGGCTCACAACAAAGTTATCGATATCGTAAAAGTTTCACTACAAATATTATGTTAAAATGTTTGGGAAAAAAACACTTTGAAAACTATGCTCAATTAAGCCATAGAGCTTTAATCAGATTTGAATATTATTTTGTAAAACATTATAGAGATTGTGATACTATTATTTTGTAAACAAGACAATTTACTATTGAAAATGGATTTCTTGAGATAAATTATCTGTCTGGAGTATTTTTTAACAACTAACACTTTATCAAGCTGTGATTTTAGGACTTACATAATTGTTTAACTGTTTACTAATCACTGCACTTAAATTGGGGCGTTTTGCACATTTGTTGAAAACAAATATTTGTTTACAATAATGGAAATGCCGAGTGCAGTTTGTGGCTGCAATTACTCAGGCGTGTGTGTGTGTGTTTGTGTAGCAAGTTTGTTGAGTTCAAAGTGCTTAGTCTGAGCGCTGATTGCCCCGACGGATCCAGGAGACGGTCAAAGACATGAACGAGTTGCAGGCCAAGTTTTGCGCATCTTCCCAACGTAATTTAAACTAAATCGGTGCGCTTGCTAAACTGCGTAGAGCAACGGAGCAACAGTTGCACCATTGCCCCCAACAAATATAAATACACTAATACAAATACACTCACACACACAAACACGCACACATACACACAGCTTGAACTGGGCGCTTGTTTGCTATATCTGGAGTGCGCCTTGGCTCTCTGTCTTTGGTCGCTGTGTCTACTCGTAATAATCAATTATTTCTGTGTAATTTATGGTAATGTTCAGTCATGATGGATTGACTGCTCTAATGTCGCTCTAAATCTTTTTTAGCTTGCTGGGCCATGCTGCAATGCTTGCTGTTTGTAGCGGCATCTCGCGCACATGGCCACAGTTCAAAACAGAGCAGGCTCAAACTGAATCTCAGGCTCAAGCCCAGGCTTCAGTTAGAGCTGTGGCTGTGACTTAGGCAGGTGCAATTGCTCAGTGCAGCGTTATAGCCGCTGCTCTCCCACTAAAAGTGAGCCCCGTCTACGAAACAGACAGTCAAACTACGTTCTACAATGGGACAAAACTAAAGCAAAAGATAACGTTCGCATTTAATGAAAAAAAAAAATTAGATTTTATTTTTGTTAAGGTATATTAATAATTTATTAAGGTCTTAAGAACAAGTGAAACAAGTTAAGACCAATCAACTAAGATATAATATTTGTTTTATATTTATTTGTTTTTAACTTTATCTAATAAATTCATTCAAATAATTTCATTATAATAATCGTATAGTCAAGAATATATCAAATTTATTCCACTGTGCCGTTCTCTTGCTTCTTTACTTCCGTCACTGAGCGAGTCGAATCGACGCGCCTTCGCTCCGCCTCCGTTGTCATCCTCGTTGTGGTTCAGTTCGGTTGGGATCGGCGGTAATATGTAGCATATGTTTTCGTAAGTTTTTCTTGTATTTTGTTTAATGGCAGCTTAGATTACACGATTCGTACGCAAGAGGGGGGCGAACCAAAAGAGAGAGAGAGAGGGAGAGAAAGAGAGTGTGTGGAAGGGGCGCGCGTCTCTTGGGCACATTTTCGCATGTTGCGGTGGCTTCCAATGCAGTTTGAGTTGCTTTGCTTGCATCTCTTGCTGCCTGCGCCATGTAACTGATGTTTAAAATTGCTGTGTGATTTTCGTGGCGAAATTAATGTTAAATAAGCTTTTAGTTTATGTCCCGCCACAGCGTTGATCAATTTCTCAGTCACCCGGTCTGGCCCATCTTCTACTCGGTATGTTTTGACTCTGGACCGCTCTGCATTCTAATCGCAGCACCGTTGTATGCCTTCTCAGCTGTGTTATGTATTCCTATTCCCCGCCATCCCCATTGCTGTTCAACATCCGCGTGTGATGATGTTGCAAGTTTATTTTTTGTTACTCTTTTCGTTTTTGTTTGTGGCGCGTCGTCTTGTTTATGTGTAAATTATGCTTGTACACATTTTATTTACAATTGTGTATAAATTATAGACGAATTATTATGTTTTTTTTCCTTCGCTCAGCTCCTCCGCGCAACTTACATATTAATAAAGCGCCAGTGCTGGCTCTCTGACTTGGCAATTTCTTGGTCCATTGTGGCCCATTTGAAATTCAAACGTTTGAGGAATAATTTTGGTATGTGGGCTAGTTAAAGTTTTATTAGCTGTGGGTATTGTTTATGTAACAAAATCTTTGTGTGCCTTTGAGATTTATCTTAATAAACAAAGAAAAAAATATTTACTAAAATTAGAAGACAAAAAATCGATTAAATCTTACAAATAATAATCATTAGATAACATAAGATATACAAATTTGAACACTTGACATTTGGCTACATATTAAAAAGTTCTATATTTTTTATTTGAGGACAAAGTTTATATTGATTTTTGGTCAAGCACTATGATTGATTTTGGTCAAGTTAGTTGAAGCATCTGGCTTTTTAGCGTGGGCGGAGCGGAATGTATTGTTTATAGAGTTTTCTTAAGCCATGGTATACGAAGCGCATTAGTTCCGTGGCAAGTCCATTGCTGCCGCTTAGTTTGCGCCCCTTTTGCAAGGCTTAAGCAATTGCTGTGAACTGCATAAAAAGGATTTGACATGCAGTGGCAAGCAGCGAGAGCACAGAGATTTTTGCCATGGCCACAGGCCACATTAGGGGGGAAGTTGCCTGCATAGTAGGCGGCAAGCAGATAGGAAGTGCAGCAGTAACAGCAGCAGCAGCAGCAGCAACTGTTGTTGGTTGGCTGGCATAGCCTGGGAAACATCCTGTGCTGAATATTTGGCTTGTTTTTGTTTTGTTTGCTGTTTGGTGTTATGCAAATGCCATGGAACAGGAACATCAACACACCACCCTGTGTGCAGCACAATGGCTACCGTGCGCGTGCAATGACAACAACAGCAACAACAACAGCAACAGCAACAGCAACATCAACAGCAACAAGAAGAACACGTACAAAACAGCAGCTGTTTTACATTTATTTGCCTATTTATTAATTTCATGTAACATTTTTTCCTAGGAAATGGCCACAATGCAACGAAATCAAAGCCAAGGAACAAGCGCAACGCATTCTCTTGACGCCAGGCAGTCGCAGCTTTCAGTTTGCAGTTTGCAGTCACTGTTGCATCGGTCAGACCCTGGCTAAATGTCCAGCCGCGCCAACTGTTTGCGGCTGCTGCTGCTGCTGTTGCACAAACAACAATAAGGCACAGGGGCAATAGCAGCAGTCGCTTCAGCGGCAGCAACAGCGCAAGCCTTAGGCCTTGATGCCTTTTGCCATACTTCTCCCACTATTTGACTGCGCTGGCCTGCCATCCTCGCTTGGTTGCCACAAAAAGTGTCGTGACCCCGAACGGGCCGCGCCAGCCATTGCATATGGTTAGCTTTAGTCTGATCTGGCTGTTTCTGTTTTGTGATGAGGTGAGCTGGGGTGCAAGTCTGGAGAGTCTGGGGCTGCTCAAAAATTACATGTTGTTCCTGTTGAAATGTTTTGTGTTTTGTGTGTGCAGCATTTCCATTGTCGTCGACGTTTATTTCTAAAATTCTTTTCGGCTTTTTGTTTTTGTTTTGGCTTGCTTGAATACCCTTTGAGTGGCAAAAGGAACTTTGTCATTCATTGTGTAAGGCAATTGATAAGGGCTTTACTTTTTAAAGGATAAACGGTAAAGGTTGTATCACGTTATGCTTGAGACAAATAATAAAAAATCTTAAGATAGATCTTCATACTTATATTCAAAATATTATTAAAAGTGTTTGAGCAGCAGTCAGAAATTAATAAACAATATTGTATATAGATTTAACAAATATATGTTGTAACAAAATTCAACTTACCTAGGGTATAGTCGCCTCGTTAAAACCCCAATATGTTTGCGGCTTTATTGTTTTTCCATGGCTGTGGGCTAATAACACACATACACATTAAGCGCTGACGCAAATATGTAACAATCCTCGACCGTGCGCCTTACACCCAGACGAAGGAGCTTACATAAGGCCTGTGTGCTAGGACAAAGGAAATGCAAAAATGCCAAAAATCGCACAACTCAAAAACCGACAACAAATACGAGTACGAATGTGAATACGAGTACGAGTACTCGCACACAAAACGATTCTGGCACCCATGAGTAGAGCAGAAGAGATGGGTGCATCATCCAGTCGAAGTTGGAGTCGGGAGTTGCAGTTGCAGTTGGCCTGGGCGGGTGGTGGCTCGTCGTCGCTGATCGTGGCACATTTGCATACAATGAGGCCAAAACTGAGACCCAAGCCAAACACACACACTCGATGGCGCAGCATGTTATCTCTGGCTGTGACCTACACCAATATTTCTGAGAATGCTGCTGTGGCCCATCGCCATCGTCGTCGTCGTCGTCGCCTGTAAGTGTGTCGTCGTTTTCATCGTCCAGTCCATGTCCAAGTCTATAGCCAGTCAGTATCTCAGACGGCCAACGACGAGGAGTCATTCAATCGCGCCAGCTGCGGCGTCTGCGTTGCCAGCGTTCCGTCCCGTTTCGTTTGGGTTTTTTTTTTTTATTTGGTTACGTTTTGTCTCGTTTTATTTTGTTTTGTTTTGTTTTACTTTGTGTTTTGTTTGCTTTGCTTTGGCTTGCTTTGCTTGGCCATTCTACTTACAATATTTGTGGGGATATCAACACAGATCTCTCGGCAACTGCATCCGCAGCCCCAAAAAAATAAAATTAAAGGAGCCTCAGCCTGAATGCTGCTGTTGTGTGTGAATTTGGACTCTGTCTGGCGTCTGTTCTGCGTCAGCAGCTCCAGCGTCGTCACCATGAAGTGGTACGAGTAGTTTGAAATTGAAAATGTCTATGACTGTGTCCCAGCTTGGCGCTATTTGCAGTTAGTATGTGAGGATTGGGGTTTTGGGGAGTGGCATTTGGTATTTTTTTTTTTTTGCTTTTTGGGCGAAAGCGTTTAGATGCTTGGACTGCGAGCTAAAGTTTCTCGGTGGCTGGTTCAGAGTGCATTGCATTAAATGGAAACTTAAAATCATGACATTTACCATAAAGTCTGAGTCAAAGTCTCAGACAGAGACTGATCATAAATTTTGAGAGTTGCCTTGAGAGCACATAAACGGAAGACAATGAGAATGATTTGTATATGTGATTTGACAACGCGAAGAAGTTGCGAACATATCAGTTGATTGTGATAATCACGATCACTCATAAATATCTAAATATTTACCTATTGTGGGCATACTTGGCTTACCTTGAGTATAAAACATATATAAATCTGATTGTTTGGCATTTAAAATTAATACCTAAGATCTCACACTAATTTAAAGAATTTAGAATATTTTGCCAAAAGAAAATGCTGAAAGTTGTTTTGTTTGATAAATTTTTTAAAATAAGTTTGAAATCTTATATTTAATAAGAATCTCAGATATAAATATATTTACCATGGCTACTTACCGCTTTAAATTTAAATACAAATATAATTGTTTTCTTTAGTTTTTGTTGTTTTAATTTTCAACTCAAAATACTTTTGTTTGTTTATTATATAAGCAAAAGCAAAAGGCATAATGATAATAAATATTGTTTATAAATTACGGTTTTATAAATATAATAATTAACCTATATTGTCTAGAAAAATATAATTCTAAGAGAGAAACACATACATATGACAAAAATACAAATACCATTACAAAAAAATACTCATAAAAATGACACTTTAAAAACAGTTTACAACTAATAGAGCTCTTCTGCTTTTCCAGGTGCTTATCGTAAAACTAATTTGCAAGCTTATAATATATATGGTTTCATTATAACTATTATTTTTTTATGTTTAAGGCTTTAAACGAAATTGCACAGAAAAAATGTAATATGAGCATTTTGTACTCAAATAAGTTAGTTAGTAGATAGTGAATAATAATGCCTAAAAACGATATCTACACCCTATTTTTTATTGTCATTTGTGACTGTGTATGTGTGTGTATTTGTGTGTTTTTCTTAGACAAAAATAATTTAAATGCTAAGATGACAAGTGGCAATTAATTTAAGTGTGATTATCACCTGCCCGTTGCACGCCGAGCCGCGCTGGGTATTTCCAAGCTTTGCATAATGCGCAGGTCACTCATTTCTTCAATCTGAAAATGAGTCAATCAAAACAAACAGAAAAGAAAAAATTATTGTTTATTTGAATGATTTCATAAGCGTGTCTTATACGCATGTGTGTAGATGGCTAGCGGAAGTGTCAAATTTTAATGATGAGCGCTTTCGGGTGAGAACAAAAAATAATAACATAGTCATGTGTTTTAGAACCTTGCAGAGGGTATTATAATAAGATCCTTATATGAAAGAGAGAAATTTCCGACGTAATTTTAGTGTAACGAAACAATTGCTTTATTTATAAATATTGTTTTGAGATACTAAGACTTCGTCATTCAGGTTTTTGGGCTTAAACGTATTGAAAAAGATTTTCAGCACTCAATACCTAAAACCAAGTCATGAATAAAAAGGATTTTCCTATCTTTTCATTTTTCAGTGTTACTATCATTAATTTATATCAAACAGCTCTCATATATAGTAGCTATTAGATGTTGTTGTAAGTTCTTCTTTCTGTTGCATTTCGATTATTTATCAAAATCGGAGCACAGCTATATGGTAGCTGCCATGCAAATGCAAGATCTTTAAAGAGTTTTTACCATAAAAATAAAACCAAGAATGTCCAAGATAGCCTTCCTCACTTGTTACCTTTAAGATTGAAAAGTAAATTATACTAAAAACTGCAAGGGTATCTCAACTTAGGGTCCTAATGGATTTTCGGAATTTGTTATTCATTAACATCTGGTCGCGAATTGAATGGTGATGAAAACGTGTCAATCAAAAATAAAGTACTAACCTCTATCCTCGACCGGTTCGTTGGCATCCGCACAACCTGTACCCACCACCGATTCGGCGGCAAGTTCTACACGTGTCACATGAACACCGTGCAGTGTTAGCTGTTGCTGTGGATGTTGCTGATGGTGTTGTGGATGTTGCTGTTGAAGGAGTTGCGGATGTTGCTGCTGTTGATGATGATGTTGTTGATGTTGCTGCTGTGCCGCTGCCAAATGCTGGGAGAGATGCTGATGGTGATCGCCCGACGCCGGCGGCCATTGCTGATAAGCTACAGGCACCAGAGGATCCGACATCCATTCAAAACTGAAGGCGGGACCAATTGTCTGTGCGCTGATGCCACCATGAAGGGGCGTTGCGCTGGTGGGAGTCGGAGGAGTGGTTGTGATGCAGGGACTGAGCTCATGCGAGGAGCCAAAGCTATCCAGCGATGCCTTCTGCGCTGACTCGGACCAAGGCGGACTGGGATTCCACTGCTCAATAAAATCCGCCGGATCCGGCGGCAGCGTTTTGTTCAGCAAACGTGGTCGTGTTGGCACAATGGTGGCATAAATTACCGAGGTGGACGCATCACTGCTCCCGGGCACTGACGTCGCATAAGCACCGCCCGGATGCAGTGCATAGCAATCCGGTTCCGGCGTAATGGCAGCCGCCGTTGGTGAACGTTCGGTTTGCAAATAAAGTGGTTCCAGCTTATTTCGCGCTCGTTTCTTTGGTGGCGGCGATGTGGATGATTGCGACTGCGTCGACTTTTGACTGCCTGTGCCGTTGCCTGTCGTTGTGCCATTTACTTGACTATAGTCTACAGGTTCCAGGCCACCACCTGGCTGAAATCCACCCACATATAGCTGCTGATCCTCTTTCAGTTCCAGTGCACCCTCGGCATGATAAACGCCACCATAGGCAGCTCCCATGTGCGGATGATGATGATGGTAGCTTGCTGCTGCCGCCGTCGAATGATGATGATGATGATGCGCAAACACACTGGACATGCCCGCCGCACCACTCGACATGCCCAAGCTGGCACCACCAGTTATACCACCATGGGTTTGCTGATGCGTGGAGTAGTAGCTGCTGGAGCTGGAGCTGCTGCCTGGCGGCACTCTCATTGCACTGTCCAGGGGCATGCCAAACTGTATCTTTGATTGCACCGTGTAATAATGATAAAGCCACGAGTTGGCCAACATTATGGATGCTTCCCGATCACTGAGAAGATTTCTTGCTGTTAGCTAAGGAATTTTGAAGGCAAGTCGTTACTTACTTCAGCACCTGATTGGTGCATACGACGACAGGTTGTTGTGTGGAATCGGGACTATCTCGCACCTGAAGCACAACATGCACCCAGGTGTAATCGCCGCTGGAGCGCTGCATTCGCACGAGGAGTATACAACTACGATCCTGTTCCGATTGCGTAACTATAGGGAGAAAAAGTTGAAAAGTCCATTGCATTTTTGTTTAAATAATGATGCCAATTTTAAACTAACTACTTTTATAGTATATCTGTATGTGCGTTGATATTTAATTGATTATTTATTCAGCAATGAAAATTGTTTTTCCTTAAAGAAAATACTTTTCAAAATCTTATTAAACTAAATTCTTTCTCTTATGGTCTCAATTGAGTGTTAATTTTGTTTCCATCTGCCTCTCTTCTAAACATCTAAAATTAATCTTGGATTTTTTATATTTTCCGTTTTATCCATACAACATATGATTGATAATTTCTTTATATATAATTTACTATTTGGTTGCAGTTTCTAAGTTGTCTTTCAACCTCCCGTGTATTTCTTCTCCTATACAACACTCCTTAATTTCATTATCCATTTTTAATAGCTATTGTTTGATATAGTGTAGTGTTTTTAACTTACTGAGCCTATGTTTGCTTTGAGCTTCGCGCAGATTCTCGCTGTGTATTAGATTGTACCAGGATGTCCCCTGTAGTGACGCCTTCTCATAGCCCAAATGAAACTCGCCACTGCAATGATAATTAAGATTGGGAATACGCCATGTGAATATTGTTAAGGACTTATATAGGGGCAATTACTACTCACTTCTTGTCGATGTGTGCAATTTTCATATCCATGGAGTGTATGGTGGTAAAGACATTTGTGGCGCCCTGAACAACACATTCCCGGGTCTCGGGCATTGCGATGGGTGTGCAGGTGGCTAAAAAGACGGGCTCGTTGCGACTACACAGCGGCAGGAATGACAAATAGTGACCCTGTACCAGAACGACCTGCAAAAAAAAGAACAGACTGCAGTTTAGACTATGTTTGTTATTGTTGTGTGTTTTGAGGCGGCGGCTCCCACGAAAAATTGGCGCGCACGTTGTCGCCGCTAGTTGTGGCCATTTTTGGGCCGGCATGCTTTGGGGTCTCTCTCATAGACATTTTACATTTTACTCTGATTCCATAATTTAAAAAAGGCAATCACTGAAATGCTTTTTGCCAGCATACGCAAGCCGAACGCTTGCCTGCCTCCACACAGAAACCAAAAAAAAAAAAACCAAAACCCAAAACCAAAAACACAAACACACACCAGGCAGTCTCAATGGAAGTCTCCAGTCACAGTCCCAGTCAGAGTCTCAGCCATTGTCTCCCAATTAAAACGTGCCTGCATTTAGTTTTCCATTGCAATTGCACATTTTGTAGCTTATGGCCGCTTCTTCTGTTTAAATGCAAATGCAGCCCGAATCCGAATCTGAATTCGATTCCAAACCCGATCCCGAACCATCGATGACGCAGACGCCACTGAAGTTGCTGTTGTTGTCGTCGTCGTCGATGGTTTTGTTAAATGAGACGACCTTAGGCTGGGGAGCAGGCGCCACTGCCACAGCGCTGTCGCCAACTCTGGTCTATTCAGCTTGTTGTTGTTTTGGTTGTCTTTTGTCTATGCTCTTTGCTGGGATACTAGCTCTGAACTATGCTGACCTCATTCATAATTATTTATTGGTCCATTTTTATTGCATATTAACGAGTGCCGGGTGAATGTGCCGCATTTCAGTTTCAGTTCTATGGGTTATCGCTGCCAGTTCATGTGGGTCTCCATTCCTGGCAAGTAAATGTTAAGCTCCCAAACATTTTAAAAATAGTTCCCTAAATTATTTTCAGATATGTATGCAAATAAAAGACCTAAGCCCGCTTAACATTTATTCCATTGATAATACGCTATGAATCAGCTAGGAAACCCTATGACTAATACTTAAAACTTAATGACATTTTAAAGTGATTTTGATGTTAATTTAAACAAACTGTGTGATTTTATTGACTTTTATTGAAATAACAATCTTTAAACAGTGATCAGCCGATCAATAAATATAATGAAACGTCAATTCAAATAGTAAGGGAAGGTGTGCAATTTTTTAAAAGGTGATCAAAACTATATTGAAATGTTAAAGACATTAAAAGGTATCGAGTGAAAGATATTTGATTGCCAATATTTAAACACATTTAATAAAATATTAAGAAACTTATGAGAGTTCTAAAGCTATGAAGGAAACTGATCGGATTTATGATATACTTGATAATCTTTTAGCCTTTGCATGTATTTAAACTGATTAAAAATAAAATAATCGTATTAAAGTTAAAAACAATTTGAAGGTCAATTATTAATGTTCCTCTATCCCGCTGAGTCTAAAATATTGACATACTTTTTTGTATTTATAATCTGGTATAAAAGTATTTAAGCTAGTGTCATTGCAAACATATCGCAACGACGTGAATTACTTGTCTGGTATCTTGATACTCGGCTGTAACAATCTGAAGGTTTCCTAACAGCCCTGCAACATACAGAATAAATATGCATGTGTGTACTTGTGGTGTCATAAGCTGTAACTGGGAAAAAAATTTATATACAAGATATGTGTAAAGCAAAAAGGCAACACTTCCTGCACCTCATTAAAGTGCTTCAACTTAATTAAAAACGTTTGCACCAACTGTCAACGCCTCGGTTTATCTCCATAACTCAACGCGCACATCTGCGCACTTCAAGCAAAACAACACACACAGAAATAAAACGAAGAAGACAACAAGCAAAACAAAAAATACGAGCGCAAAAAAAAACTAAACGAGATATGCATAAAAGACCAGCGACCGCCCACAAGATTGTGACAGCGCTACACACGGTAGCATTCACATCATTTCAACGCGTCTTCGTCTCGGTCTCAACACGTTGACAGATTTGGTCTTGCCTGTTTCAACCTGCCTTGCTGCCAACCAGCCAGCCAGCCAGCATGCCTGCCCGCTGATTGAAGTACTTGGCTGACTTGGTTGGCTGGTTGACTGGCTGACAACTTCATATTGTGCTCGCATTCATTTATATTGTTGCGGCTTTTTTTTTTTTGTATATGTTTCGCTCTTCTTTTGTGTTTTTCTCGCACAGGGTTTAATCATTTTGTGAGAATGCATGGGGAAGATATTTCATACAATATGCAGGGAGTGTTGAAGATACAAATTTTATAACAATTAGTATTTATATTTTCGTTGCGTAGAAATTCGACTCACAAATAAAGTTCTAACACTTTATTTATGAAAGATTGCTTTACACTAATATATAAATATTTAAAAATCTTTTCATGTTAATGTTTATTTTTAAGAGATTCCAACTTAACCTACTAATTTCTGATATTTTAATGCCTTCAATCTTCATTCCATTCAACACTGAACTACCATAAAATTTAGCTTATAATATTTAGTTTAAAACATGTAAGGGTATGTAATCTTCAGCTTGATATGAATATATGTTCTTTCTTGCTATTTTCTCACATCATCATTTTGATGATGATGATCAAAGCAGAGGCGGCCAATCAGAGCAGTCAACAGACAACAGCAACAAAACGCGGCACCCACCCGTTTCACATCAACTGTCATCGTTTGTCAGCTTATAGTTAAAGCGGATGGGTTGGCTGAAAGAGTCTGGCTAGCTAGCTAGCTTGTTGGCTGGCTTGATTTGGTTTGGTTTGGCTTGGCTTGGCTTGGCAAGATGTATGACCAGCCGCAGTCTGGGCAGCCAGTTGGCAGACGACGCATGCACCCGGTTCATGCATAATTCATTGCAATGCTGTTACTGCTGTTGTTGCTGTGACTCGCGAGACTCGCTGGTTGCCAAGTGTTACACGCAACACGCTCCCAGGTGATTCATTCATCAATTTCTGTCAGAGACTACACGCGCTTACTCACACACACACACACACACACACACACGTAAGTATGTTTGTTGGTGTTGCACTCACCTTCTGATCACCGAAACGCATTTGCCGTCGCGCATTGCGGCTAACATTCATGCGACAGAGAAACATGCGATGCTCCCCCTCCAGACTGGAGGCGCCGCCAGTTCCATTGCTGCTTGTCGAATCGCCAACACCAATGCCGACGCCAATGCTGCCACTGCTGCTGCTGCCACCTGGTTGCGGTGGCACGTTCCGATTTAGTTCGGCCTGTATGGTTGCGTGATCCTGTTTGTCAATGATATCGTAAACGGAGTCACCATGTATCAGTAAATCCTCCTGAAAGCAAAGAAACCAAACTATGTTGAGCACGTGCCGTTTTGTAATATAATATTTATAAAACTGTTGAAACTTGTTCAATAAAATCGCTTTGGTTGTTAATTAATTTATTTTTGTTTTATGCAAATTGATTTGGAGTTTAACTATCAGTTTGTGGAATGTAAATCATTTCTAAGTAATTGTTAGCACTTAAAACTGATTATTAATGATAGTTATTGATTTTGCTTTCAACGCTTAAACCAATTAACAAACTAAGCAAATATTATATGAAAATAAATATATCTAAAACATTTATTTTTAAAAATTTAAATCGTTTATTTTGAAGTTATTGTATATATTCGACAAATCCGTTATGATCATAATCATAAAACCGAAACCCTTATAAATAATAATACTTATGTTTTAAGCAAACATAAAGTTGAACAATGAAGATCATGTTTGTGTATCATAATTTTATTTCAAATCTATTGGGATGACAAATATAATTTGTTAATGATGTGTCAGTTAAGTGCAGTGCTAGTTTCGCACGGTCATCAGCTTTTTGGCTTAGCATGTTGCTGCTATTGTTGTTGACAATTGTGGCCAACAGTGAGCGAACTGAGAAGTGGCCATAAGCGATCCGGCCAATATGCAACAAAAGCCTTGTTGTTGCATTTGTAATTTATTTATGGCCGCTGTCGCTACATGACACATGACAATGGCAACTTGTTATGGCAATATGCAAAAATCGAATGGGAATTATGATGCCCAAGCAACAACAAGAACAACTACTGTAGGCAGCAACAACTGCAGCAACCAGCTCCATTGACATTTTTGGCAGTTTGTTAATTAACTTTGCTTGTTGTTGTTGCTGCTGCTGCCGCCGTTTTGGCCGTTAACTGTGAGCTTGTTGGCTTGCTGCCTGCCACAAATTAAAAGGTTGGGCAATCCACTTTTGGGCCCGATCATGTGCACACAGTTACTGGGCTGTAATTATGCCAACACATGGCACATACGAACAATTTATGAACTCTCTTGACCATTTAGCTGCTATTGTTGTGGGTGTCCCCTGATAAGGCCTGGCCCAAAGGCCAAAGGCTGTCAAGTGTCTTGCCAGCCAATTGGCCTACCAACCAGCCAGCCTTACTCTTTAAGTGTCTGTGCCTGTTAGTGTTTCTATGTGTGTATGTGTGTGTGTGGGCTACACTCGCTTTTGACAGGTCTTAAAAGTGTAGCCCCATTATTGGCCACCATGTCTATTCGATATGAAAGTTAGTCTAGTCTCAGCTAACTGACGGTTGCTTTGGCTAAAAGCTGCCGGAAATCTAAAGCTGCTTGAATTTGGCTTTGAGGTAATAATCAAACACTGTAATATTATACTCTTAAGATTGCTGTTAATGGTCGAAATTTAGTAAACACTGTGTATTTAACACGAAATCGGAGATTTATGAGCGAAGCTGAAAACAATCATTTTTTTTGCACTTTATCGCGATTTCGGAAGATTTCCATTTTATCCTTACGTCATCTGAATATTTACATATTTTTCCCTAAACCCTCAATTGTATGCCCAAATAAGAATACCCTTTACAGGGAAACCGAAACTTACTTGCAAAATATGAAATATGTATCTAGCTAATTCCACTGGTCATAACAAGGACAGACTAAAATGTGATTTATCGATAAAGTGCTGCGATTTCTCACAAGTTTTTTGACAGTTGCTACAGTTGCACTGCCAAAAAACATAAGCTCATACGCCCCCTGAGCCGGTGGAAGCTTGGAGAGTTGGTAGAAACCAGCGAAGCACATCGACAAACGGCAATCTATTGGCAACAAAAAAAAAACATGGTAGTACGGACTTGTGTACGAGTCAGAGTTGGTAACAGTACCTTTTGTCAATGTCTTGTGGCTTGTGTTTGTTTTAGATGAATAAGTAACTGCATTCGCATTCGCACTCACAATCGTATTCGTTATGTAGAACGGAGATATGTCACATGTGCTGCATTTTATATATGCAGCTCAGGCATATTTATTTAGCTTTAGTACTTCAAATGCAAAGTGAAAGGCCACGATGTATGTATAACCTTGCTATTTAAGCAGCGTAAACGTGCGATAAACAAAACTTGAAACAGCCGCAACAGCAAACTAAAACAACAACAACAATAACAGTATAAAACAACAGAAACAACTGCATCAGGCAGCAGCAACAGCGGCTACAAAGTTGAGCTGTTTGCAACAGATTTAAGGAACTTTTGTGTAGTACAAGCAGCAGATTTATGTAAGCTCAATGAATCGAGTCTGTGGCAGTCAGTTGTTGCTGACTTGTCAACGGGAGCAGCCAGCCAGCAATCCAGTCAGCCAGTCAGCTTAGGCAAAACCACCAAAAACAACAAACAACACCAAAAAAAAAGTGCAACAAATATTTGTTGTTGTTGCCGTTGTTGGGTCGACATCGATGTTGTTGTTGTTGTTGTCTGTTTGCCTGTTGTCGCTTGTCAGAGATTTGTATCAACGGCTGTAGCAATTTTAGCCAAAAACTTTCATAGTCAGCGCTTTTCTAATTATTCGCGCAAATCGTTTTGCCCACAAAAACGAAGCGAATTGAAAAAGGAAACAAAACAATACAAAAAAAAAAAACAACATTGTACTTACCATGGAATGTCCCAGGTACTCGGCAGCATTATCCGATATATAGAGCAATTTGCCATTTTGTGTGAGCATCATAAGAAAGCCAGAAAGTGCCTGAAAGACAAATATGAATGTTAACTGGATGGGTATAATTGGTGTTTGCCACTTAAAAATAGAACGAATTGAAGAGAATAGAGGGTGTCAGAAAACACTCGAATCAAAAACGTATGATCAGACAGATTTAAGATTGAGTTAAGTTAGTTTAACTTTAATTGTATCATTGAGAACAGTATATTTTAATTAGATTATCAATCAGCTTTAATACGAAACTCAGTCTGATTTATTGACAATTGTGTAACGCGCTCAATTTAAAGCACTTATCTGTTGAAAGTTGATCGAGAAAACCGAAATGAAGGCATTTTGTATATGAAACACCCTCTATTAAGTTGGCCATTGGCAATTGTGTTGAATATGCAAATTCATTTTCGCGTCTGCGCACTAGTAAATTGTTAGACCAAAGAAGTGGCCGGAGTTGACAACTGAAAATTGACTGCGGGTTTGCTCTGATATAACATACATACATCATATACATACATATATCCGAATATACACATATATATAGTATATGTATTTGTATTTAATTCAGTCACGAGTGCGCACAGGTATGTAGATCAATCTGCCGACCATCGCAGAGTCACAGCAGCCAGTGGCAGTTGCAGCCCCAACTTGACTGACTACTGACTGCTTCTTTTTTTAACTGTTGCCGTTGTTGGTTAAGAGCAGCATTTATTGTTTTCTTTTTGTGTTTGGTTTGTGTATTTTTGTTTTTGGCGCAGCAAGTGGCGGTGGCTAAATGATTTCTGGCTTATGATATGCCACAGTTGTTGCCATTAATAGAGTTGTTTTCCCTGGAACTTTCGGCTCACTAGTTGAGTTGTCAACGCGCTTCACTTAAATTGAGTTGTTTGCAACAACAGCACAACAGCCACAACGGCTACCATAAAATAGTTAATTGAGTTGGCAACGCACCATTTTTTTGCATCTACAGAATAAGACGATTTGCAATTGCGATTAGCTTGCCTTTCTCCTATTTAAATATACGATTTTAGTGGAATACAATTTATTGAAATATGTTTATAAAAAACTCAATTAAATATATAGGAAAATCTAAAATTATTATATCAGAATCGCGAGCAGTGTTGATATAGCCATGTCCGTCTGTTTCCAAGCAAACTAGTTTTTGAACTACCGAGCTGAAAGACAAAGTCTTCTTTTCGTTGCAGTTAGATTCTTTGTCAAAACCGCCAGATCTGATTACTATATTATATGGCTGTCATACAAACGCAAGATCTGTTAAAAGTTTTAACAAGTAGACTTTGCAGGCTTAATTTCTTTTCTTATTTTTCTCTAGTTATTTTAGATATGGCATCGAAATGGGGATAATTATTATATTACTTTTTATGTGTATTTTGTTCAAAATAATTATCTTGTACTCAGTACTTGGAGAAAAAAATGTTCATTTGACAAGTTCTAAGTCTTTATATTGATTTTAGTTTTATTAATTTTTGTTCACCTTTAAATAATTTTAAATATTCTTACCTTCGAGAAGCCAATATTTGGTGTTGCTGTCTGATGATGTTGATGCAGCGCATTATGGCGCTTAAATACTGCAAAAAAGAGTTAAAAAGATTGTTAATTGATTTAATTTGATTTAAACTATTGACCTTTAATGTCTTTTTAACAGCCGCGCCCAGTTACATCCTCAAGCCTGAGCATCCGCATTAAGTTAGGGGTAAATCGGTTAGATTAACTCAGTATTTTCCCATAGCTTTTAGTGTGCAATTTATATATATTTATACTACAAACATGTTGGCGAAGCTAATTAAAAAAGTATCTGTTAATAATAGACTTGGTCTCTGACGGCAATTGTTGAGATTGCAATTGATTGTAAATTCATTGATTATATTCTACATACAATAAGCGACGGCGATGATCTTGCATTACAAAAACAAGTGAATCACAAAAAGAAAATGTGTCATTGTCATTGAGACGATGGCAACAGCAGCAGCATCAACAGCAACAGCAACAACAACAACGAAAATCAACAGCGATCACTGAATGCAATTGCAGTTAGTAGTTTGCAGCTGCGCCGCAGCGAGCATCAAGATCAATTATTTTTAAAACACTACGAGATATACTCCCGCACCTGGCAAAAACAGGCAACACACAGAAACAGTCACAGCAACAGCAACATCAGCAGCAGCAGCGTCAGCCACAACAACAACAACAACACTGCGGCAAAAGCAACCGCAACTGGTAATTTCATTGAACTTGAACGGAAAGGCCATGAATGCAGTCAGATTTTTTCAGTGTTTTAATATTACAACAATACCAAGAAATTTTTTTTTAGGAATCGATTGTTAGCATTCAAATAATGGGCGTGCTCAAGAGTTTGAAAACTACTTGGAAAATCTAGTCAAGTGTTGTATGAAAATCCCAATTTACAATTAATATTTATCTCTTAGCTAAACATTTATAAATAATTCATGACAGCTGAATATAAAAACTAATTTATTTATAGTAATTAAATTAAACTTTTTGCTGCTATGAATTACTTATATTTATTTTATATTTAATAGGATGATAAATTGACTATAAAATTTTTATTTACATACAAATCGCATTTAATAAAATATTGATAGCTTGACCATATCTTAAAAAATGCTTTTACAACTTAAACTTTTTTATGTAAGTTGGCTTCGCTTTTAAAGTTGGTCATAAACACGTTATCGTTACTTTCACAGTTTTCATCGTTATTATTGATATGATAAAATGCATAACAAGTAGTTTTTGTTGTTGTTCACAATGGAATTCAAGCCGTCGGCTAATCTGCCCAAAACGATGTGCATTAATAATTGTTTGTGAAAACTCAATTTGGTTTATAAATATTTCATTAATCGCATATCTCAATGCAACGCCCCAAAGATAGAGCCACACCCATAGAGCGACCCACACCCACACCCATAAAACAAAATATATATATATATATATATACTAAAATGCCCTGAACTTGAAGATAAGCCGCCTGTGTTCAGAGGCACCAACGAGATTCGATAGTGTGCCAATATTAACACAATTTGTGATTATAAATGCTTTTAAACGGTGCAATGACAATGAACAACAACAACTGCAACACACACACACACACATACACTACACATACACACCCAGAGCAAACGACAAGCTAACAAACGCCGACAATTTCTCACACTTAGTGCTCCAAAAAATAAAAAGAAGAAATAAAAGTAAGCTGAAGCGAGATGCAAGAAGAAGATGAAAAAGAAACAGTACTTAAGTTTAATTTTTTGCAATTTGTAGAACACATAAATCGCACATTTTGATTTATCGCAATATTTATAGCAATGCAAGGCAGACTTTGTTGTTACCATTGCAATTGTGAAATTGCCTTGGTTCGGAAAGGGGAGCGCTGAGTCAGCTGAGGGAACCTGGGCCTGGGACCGAGTTCACATGCCTACCCAGAGATGCTAGCCAAGTTAAGACCCAGGCCAACAACTGTGCTGCATACAGGGTGTGTATGTGTGTTTGTGTGTGTGTTATCTATGGGTCTTATATACCGCACAACGCTAATTTGAAAAACAATTTTCGTAATTATCCACAAAACAAAAAAAGTGCCTGACTTGATCTTGTTCAGTTGCGCCTGCGCATTGACCTGTGCGCATGCGCATTAAAGGAGGATGAACATACCAAACGAATGAGATAGCTACAGTTAGTGGGAGAGAGAGAGAGCGGTACTGGCAATTTTCAGCCTGGGTGCGTGCCTAGACGCTTAGCCAATTACTTGGCCGAAAACAATTTTCCGAGAGACGGAGACATAGACATATGAATGATGTGGTTGGTATCCCCACAACAACAACAACAGCAACAACAACTACTACTCGGTACTACTACCGAGTACTCGTTACTTAGACCTAGCGGTTGTTTCGAAAACGGACTAAACGAATGAATGTTTGGCGGCGTGTGGTCCCATGCCAAAACTAACAGCATGACTCATGCATATTCAATCAACGTGCATCCAATTATCAACATGCATATGCATCAAGCTACAAAACATAAACCCACCCCCCCTATCCATCCCTTCCACTCACCTTGTTGAAAGTAGTTGGCTTTGCGCACATAGACACAGACCAGGGCCATCAGCTGCAGCTGCGACAGTCGCTGCCGCGTCGATTGTGGCAACGGCAGCAGGTCCCGCAGATTGGCTATCTCTGCATTTATAAGATCGCGCCGCATCTTGGAGGCACCCTTTGTCGATTTGTTCGCATCGAACCTGCAAAGACAATAATCAAACGAATAGTTGAAACAACAACAAACAAACTGGTAACAGAACAGAAAACGAAATAATAAAAAAAAAGAAACAATTAGAATATATATGAGCACGTTCACAGCTACAGCTTAATAATGGACAGCGCCAACACTGGCCACAGGCGCATATGTTTTCACAGCCTCCAACTTGTAGTTAGTTTGTGTGTGTGGAAGCTTAACCCATGGCATTCGACTGTGCTAAGATAAGTACACAGGCTGCGAGCATCTTGATTGAACTTTAATATTTATTTTTTTAGCTTAAAGTTATTGCGTTCGATTTGAAACGATAACTTCTTAAATCATCTTTTTGTTTTACATCCAAGCACGAAAATAACTATAATGATGGTAAAATATATTAAAAAAAATGAAATTGTTCAAACTAACAATCGTTTATCTGAAAACTACTAACAGGCAAGATATTATTCTTTTAAGTTTTTAAAAAATTCTATGAAATGCAATTAAACAATAATCGTTTATACATAAAAAAACTTTTTTTTGGTATATATATATATATATTTATATATTGTCATGTTATGGTTCAACGACAATAATGATATTTTTAAAACTGTCATTTCTTTAATCTTAAATGAATATGACTTAAAGCTAGGTTTTTATTATTTCAAAGTGTTTAAGGCCGTATCTTGAATAAAGTTGCACCATCTAAGGGTTAAGTTAAGCCAGCGTATACCAAAAGTGCATGCGAGATGCATAAATAACTCATCGCGCATTTAAAAATCTTACAACTAGCAGCTAGTTGTTGAATGTAGTTGTTCTTGCTGTTATGGATGCTGTTGTTGTTGTTATTGTTGCAGCGCTTGGTCGATGTGGGGCACACTTGCCACATGCCTTGTGCGGAAAATTGTGCAAGTAGGTTGGTCAGTTTTGTTTGTTAGGTATTGCCGGCTGGGTTGTTTCGTTGCTATCGGTTGCTTGAACAGACCAAGAGAGACCAAGGAGAAGGAGGAGGATTAGGAGGGAGAAGAAACGCAAGCGTTTAGCGATCTGTCCGTATGTACTTTTCTGAGCATATTATTTACAAGGTTGAATTCATAAATCATAAATTTGTCTCTTTATGCAGCGGCGCATGCGGCGTATAAGCATTTTTGTTGCTGTTGGTTGTTGGTGTAGCTATTTTATATTTATGCTGACGTTGTTGCCATTGTTGGCCAAGCGGTTGATAAATATTGGTAATATTGTTGTAATAACAGCAAGTGCCCGCGCCTTTCTGGCTTTCTCAGTCTGTGGACTGCCATTTTGCCGCCTGTTATTGCCTCTAAATGGCCATGTTAACATTTAAAACAATCACACACATGTATCTCTCTTTGATACACGGTTCCCATGTGCATGTATCCAACTGTGTGTGTGTGTGCGCGCGTTGCATGCAACTTACTGTTGCCGCATGCAATGCAAAACGAACGCCACGGCCACGGAACCGTCTGTTTTTGTGCATTTTCTTGGTCATAGCCTGCATCCGATCGCCTTTGCCAGGCAGCGGCGGCGGCATTTTCTACCAACTGCTGCCCATAATAGAACAGATTTGATCCGAATTGAGTAGTCGGCACAAGGGGGGGCCTCACACACACACACACACACTCGCACACACAATCACAATTAAGTCAAGGTGATTTCTACAATTAAAATGAATATTGATTTAAAGCTAGCGATAGAGCCGCTAGAGTTCATTCGTTGCCAACATATGATTGGAGTACTTTCGACTTCCAATGGCACACTGGACAACAAACCACTGTGGGCGTGGTCGTTTAACAGTCTGGTGAAGGGTCACACTTGTCAGTTTGGTGACTGATTTTTGTCTATAGTTTGTACTTGAACTTTTGGTTTTTTTTTTGCATGCTTATGTTTTATTGAAAGTCTCACTCTCATTATTTTAAAATATTTTTATCAAGATTTTCTCACATTTGTATACCCTGAACCCATTAACAAGAGGAAGGATGTCCTTCTAATTTATTAATTGTTCTTTTTAAATAATACTTAATTTTGATATATTTTAATACTATATAAATAATTGTGTATGTATTTTCTTCATTATGAAGAGAATCCTTTTTCTGTTTTGGTATTTTAATATTGTTAGTATTTGAAGAATGAAATGGAATGTCTGAAAAGTATGATGAAAACTTATAATTTTTGACGCAATTAAATTGTGTTAATAATTAATTTAATATGCTTAACCAAATATTTGATTTTCAAGTTAAGTTAAGCTCATAAATAAATATGCATGAGCATGGTTTGTATTTTGTGTGTTCATAATCAATATCAGTTGCTTAAAATCTATATAAACAGCTATGTAGGCGACTCATCCTCCCACACTCGTTAGGTGAAACGCATGCCAAGGTAGTCACTGCAGCAATTCCCAATTAGCTGAGTAAAATGCCAGCTAGTTGGGCATTCGGGCTGACTATTTGTGGCATAATTAATAAGTTTTTGAAATATTTATCATAAACAAGATGCCTGGGTCGGGCGATAATATGATAATAATGCTCTCATCCTTCGTAATGCAAGGCCCAAAAGACCAAAACGTGTTAATAGCCATAACAACAACAGCAACAACTGCAACAACAAGCAAGATCTGAGTTAGTAAGATTTACAAGTATGGAAGGAGGAAAACTCCCGCACATCTTTGGCTTGCAATCTACATCAAAATTTATCTGAGCAGCTGAGAGTGGCTATGGTTGAGGCTTGTGGCTGAGGAGTGAGCGAGACATGTCATGTCATTTCTTAATATATCTATCGGTACCTTGAAATCTGCACTAAGTAGCACCAAGTAGTCGCTTGCAGTTTTGGTTGTGGATGCTACTTACTCTGTACACAAGTTGTTGTTGCTAATTAAAAGCATAAACACGATTCTTAGCGAGGCGTCAGCGGGCCAACCTGTGCCCCTGTGTTGCAGGCGGGCGTAGGAGCTAACTGGAAGTTAAAAATCTTTTGACTCCCTCATAGCCAGAGGCAATGGTACTGGTACGGTTTTGTTGTTGGTACTGTCTGCCACATGTTTAATCTCAGTGTGGCAGTCAAGATCTTAATCAAGCTACTTGGCCTGCAGTTTGTTTTACGCTTCACAGCCGCAGATATCCAACAAAGTTTACGTGCTCCACAGAAATTAGGCACAAATCTTGTGTATACCCCTTACGCTTTACAAGTCTGTAGAAAGGGTATGTCGAGGATGTGGTAAGTGGAAGGGTAGAAGACGCAAGCAGGCAAATACAGCAAGGAATATTTTTCGCAAGATTTTATGAGAACTAAAGAGTAAAGATTTGAAATCTAGAATACAAAATCGATAACTCAGCTGGATTCAAATAAACCTATTATTATCGATTAATATTAAGTATTAAGTAGCAATAAAGATAGTCATTAAGAAACTAACTAACGAAAAATAAAACACAAATGTAGATTACACCTTCATTTCAATTGAAGTCTATCAACAGCGTTTTTTTCAATTCAGGTTAACTCAAGTCTTTTAAACATTGGCTAAGCTACCAGCAGATAATAGCCACCGCAATTCGCCCACAAACTGTTTGGGGAGTAGGTAAGTTGAGCTGAAGATAGTAGTACTTAAGTCGTTGGGCCCACTAATTAGCACATAAAGCTTAAACATAATGCCAAACTATTAAGTCCAAAATGCATTTTAAATGCGCGACTATGGGCTGATCTTTTAAACTTTAATGTTCTTGCTCAGCGCCATCGTAAAAATTCGCAGCAAATAAATCACAGGCGCCCAGGGCAAACAGCTGTAAATGCAGAAAGTATCTGAAATGTATCTGTATCTGTATCTCATCTGCAACACACCGCACACACACACACACGCGCGCACACACACGTACAGAGTGGTATCAATCTAAGCCAAGTTTTAATATACATGGGGCGTCAGTCAGTCAGGCAATGGATAGGCCAAGTCAATAGCAATTGCAGGCCAAAAGAAACACGAAATTTGCGCAAATTTTTATTGCACTTTTCCTGGAGCGACTGCGGTTTACGAATTGGCTATGCACTCGCACTTCATCTACCCTTTTCTATCCACTATTGCTCTTTCTATCTATTTATATGTGTGTGAGTGTGTAATTTGGACGAGTTTATTTGCCATATTCCCACGATATAGTTTGGTCCAGCTCAATGCTGCGGGCAACTCTAAAGATTTTGTGTGCGGAAAATAGTGCAAAACGGCGCATAATGAACGCGCGTCCAACATTCAAAGTTCCTGACGGACTGATAGATAGATAGAAGGCGACCTGACAGACAGTGGATGGGTCCGTTCCCTATACGAGTTTGGAGCAGACGAACTGCGTTGAACCCACGCCCGACCACCGCCAAGTTGGCGCATAATTAATTGCCAGGCGCCGCACAATGCTGTTCTGGTTCGGCCCCCGAAAATTTCTTAGAATTCCTGGGAAACACTTGTCGGCTCTTCATCTTCCACACACACACACACTCTCTCTCTCTCTCTCTCTTTCTCTTTCTCTTTTGGTATTGTGTGGCTTATTGTGTGCACCCAAAACGCAACTCAGTTCTGCGTAACCCGGTGGCAGTAATCGATACCTTGCTGTGCCAGAATGCCGCTCAAGCTACACGCAGATTAACATCGGCAACGTTTAGCATGCAAAAAAAAAAAAAAAAAAAAGACAGAAAAAAATGAAAACGAAAACGATCTTTTGCCACGTTTAAGTTGCCCATCTAATAACCATGGGGTGCTGGCTTTTGTTGTTGTTTTTTGTTGCGCTATGCTACGGCCTTTAGCCAAATTATATAGCCAGCCACAAAAGCGCAGCAGCAGCCCGAGGTGTAGCGCTTAGCTTTATTAAGTATGTGTTCGAAGGTGGCAACTCTCAGCTGTTCTCTTCTTCTTTCTTTTTTATAAGTATTCTTTTGACGGGTTTGAGATTTATGTCTGTTCTCGGAGATCCCTCGACTTAAGGTCTTATTAAAAGCTACTAAATAAGAATAACAATTAATGTCTATACATGTTTTCCATCTACTTTGAGAGCTTTAAAACATTAAAATCAACTAAAATTTTTACTAAACATGTTTTTAGCAAAAATTCAAAATTTTTTCGAGTTATATCTGGGAATAGATAAGGGAATGCCTTTAAAATTATTCAAAAGAGTTCCGAAATGTTCAAAAGAATCATTTTATAAGTATTATACTTCCTTAAACAGTTACAAAGTTTTAAGTAATAGTTAAATTTAATATTAAATACAAGAAAACTATATGGACTCAGCTCGCCATGCTGATCAAGAATATATATATACTTTATGGGATTGGACATGTTTCCTTCTATGCGTTACCTAAAAGCTGAAACAACATTTATTTGGCTAAATATCTGAAAGGACTGCATCCTAGCTAGTTTTAGTTTTATAAGTTAGATAAGCTGATGCTCCATGGACAAAAGCATCATTATGACACCCTGTATTTCGCTGCTGGGAATCATATAAATTTAATTTGCTCATTTCTTGTTTTTTGCCATCAATTAAGATAACTTAAGTTACGAGTTTGATTGTGACCATCTATATAATTTAGTGTGTGCATAAAAAAGGCCAATTAACGTTGAGCTGCATTTAATGTGCCAGCTTCTGTTTTAGTTTTTAGCTGCAAGAATATATACTACTAAAAAAATCAGCTAAAAAGCAGCACAGCAACACTGGCAAGCCACTAGAATTTCATTGCATGAACATTCAAAAGAGAAAAGATGAAGAAGTAATAGCAAAAACGAAAGAAAGAAATCAATTGATGTTGATTGTTGTTGTTGTTCTTGTTGTTGTTGCTGCTGCTGCTGTTGTTGTTGCTCTCATTGTGTGTATATGTGTGTCCGATTGGAATCTTAGCCATAATTTAATGATGGACTGCCAAAAGCACACTTCGACGTCATCATCGACAACGTCGTTGCCATCACCACCATCACCACCACCACCGCCGCCGCCGCATAATTTTTCATATTTTTATGATTTGTTGCTACCGGGTAAAGTAAACCCGTTTGCTGAGCGCTAACCATGGAGCTGCTACCGTTGCTGCATTTGCTTTCGATTATCTTAATTTGCGTGCGAAACAGACTTTTTTCTGCCGTAGTCGGAGTAGTAGTAGCTGCCGAGTTGACGTCGACTGCTGCTGCTGCTGCTGCTGCCGAGGCGTAAGCCAAACCCCAAATTGTGTGTGTACGGAAATTTTCCCATGACTTGAGTTCTGGCTTCGGTTTCGGCATCGGCCTGCATATATATATACAAATTTTTGCCCGGCGGTGGCTTGGCCAGAAATTACCCAACTTAGCCAAGAGAGCTCAAATTCAGTCCCAGACTGAGCTGCTACTGCTGAAATCTCTCGGGATTGATGGTTGTTCGATGCTTGGCTGCTGCTGCACTTTACTGACAGCGGCAGGCAATTAGCACAAGGATGCCGCAGCTAAATAATTTGACGCGCCTCGGGGCAAGTTTTTGGTTTTAGGCAGAAGCAGCAACAACAACAATAAACCTCTCGCCCCCATCCCGACGCCCCCTCTTCGCATGGCGCACTTACATATTTGCTTTTGCAATATCATTTCGAGCAGCATTTCTTTTTTGGGAAGAAAGAAAGAAACATCAACTAGAAGGCGCATCAATTAGCTTGGAACGCGAGTCATCAAATATTGGTTCAAACAATTAGACGAGCGCATCAGATATAGATACGAATATACACAGATATCTGGTGCAACTGCAGTTTTGAAATGAAGTGAAAAATTACCGAGGTAAATAACTTGCGACGAGAGCGATTCGAAATGTGTTAATGAAATTAGCAGCATAAAATGCTTGCTGTTTGCTTGCAACGTTACAAATATAATGTATCTGTATCTGCACAGCACGCTAATTGACAAAATTAACACGAGTCGCCGGCCGGACGAACCGGCGACCGCACAATACGCAACAACGGCTTTTTGGTTAGGGAGGAAGCAACATCAATGCAATGGAAATTTGCCTTTTTCCTATTAGCTTTGGTTTCCTTTTCGAAGTAGATCGATGTTTGTTTGTTTGCTGTGTTGAGTGTGTTGTGGCATGTGTTAAAAATTTCTTGACTTTAATTAGTGTTATTTTATTATTTAGAGCATATTGATATAGTTTTTTCGTTGTTTAACGGTTGTTTGTTTCGGTTTCATGGCATATTTGTTTTTGCCTCTGTTATTGTTATCATTGTTGTTGACGCGACGCTAAGCGTAGAATATATATTTATAGAAATCCATGAGATTTCTTACTCATATTTACACTCACGTATTTTTCTTATTTTTTGTCCTACTTTTTTTTAGCTGCGCGTGCGGAAGAGTCGCACGCCATTTTAAACAAATAATACAGTCTTTCCATCAAAAATTAGACAGTTCGAATGATTTTGATATGGGAATTTTGAATACTTTACTCGCTAACTGGTTGCTTGGCCTGAATGAAAGCCAGAAAATACAAGATATTCAGCATGAATGAATGCATGGCTTGAATAGTCGAAAGAGTAGGGAAATTATTTTAGAATAGTATGATCTGATATTGGTTTATCTTTTGCTATATTTTTCAATAATTAAAGAGTGTAACTTAACTGACTTAACTTGAATTTAGTAAGTATCATAAAAATAATCAAAATCATTTCAATTAAATATTGTTTTTGCTTCTATATGGTTAAAAAGGAATATTTTATTCCTTAACTTTTAGCAAAAGGTATTAAAAGTTTAGTTAAATTAGACATTGCATGCTGACAAAATGCTCTAATTTTGTATGATTTTGCGAATGGCTTCCGCTAACCAATTGGTCGCCTCACAAAGAACAACACCAAAAACAAAAGCACGAGAACAATAATAACAACGACAACAAACACCCACAACTAGCACCCACACACAAGACACAAACAAACGCCAGACACATGAGGTGAATGAGGCGGAGTAGATGAGTTCACTGAGAGACGAAACCATCAACGAGCCTCACACGTGAGTTTTACACATTTCAGAAGCAAACGGCCAGAAGTCGATGCGCCAGCAAAAAAAAAAAAACACTCCAAAGGGTATTTTCATCCTGTATGCTGGACGGTCGCAAGTTCGTTGTCGTTGGACTTGCAGTTGGAGTTGGAGTTTGGTTCGATTGGCAATGTGGTAATGTCAATCGCACTGTGCGGGTTTAACTTATGGCAAAACATTTGAAGCACTAATTAATTGGAGCTAAATAAAATGGCACAGCAGCCGCGAAGGAGGCGAACGAGTGAGTTTTTTCATTCGCTTCTTGTTGTTTTTTTCCGTTTCGTTGTTGTGAATTTTTGCGAGAATCGACAGAAAACGGCGTTGGCGCTGATGCTGCTGGTGGTGGTGGTGGCTGGGTACGCACGGGATTTGCCATGTGGATACCGGAGTTTCGGTTCGAACAGATTACGAGTGCCAGATAAATGTGAACTACAAGTTGCCAATACAAGAGGCCATTAAAACCCGGCAGCCGAAGCCGCAGCAGCAGCAGCAGTGGCAACAAAAATACAAATAAAAAAAAACCCAGCTAAAAGAAATTGAAAGCAGCGCGAGAAGAAAACGGGCAATACTTTGCAGTTTCTAGAACACTTTATAAACACACACACACACACAGAGAGACAGACGGGAATTGTATTGACAAATATCGAAGCGTGCGAAAACAAATTGAAATTAAAAGTTTGCATGTTGCGCATTTTTGATGCGTTGCTGCCGCTGATTTGTTGGCCCTCAAAGCTAACGAGATGTGCAGCAGATAAGCCACGAAATTGGAGCTGTTGGTAGTTTGGGGAGGGACTTGGAACTTGGCGCTAAGACTTACCTTGTAAACATGCCGGCTGCCTGTTGCTGCTGCTGTTGCTGGCTCGCCTGTTGCTGCTGTGCGGCCTGTTGTTGCTGTTGCTGTTGCTGCTGGTGTTGTTGTTGCTGTTGCTGTTGCTGTAAATGTTGCTGCTGTGACAATGTGGCTGTTGGCTCATGTTGTTGTTGTTGTTGAAAGTTATGATGCGTGTGCATATGTTGTTGCATGTGATGTTGCTGATGTTGCAAGTGTTGCTGATGTTGTTGCTGTTGCTGCTGGTGTTGCAGCTGCAGTACATGATGATGCTGCTGCTGTTGTTGTTGTTGTTGGTGTTGCTGCTGCTGCTGTTGCTGTAGGGCAAGCGCATGAGTGGGCGTGGCCAAATGCGTGACTGCCACGGCAGCTGCTGCCGCTGCCGCCGCCGCCGCCGCTGCTGCTGCTGCTGACAGCGCTGAGCCTGTCTTCTCTAGGCCACGTTTATCCGCATACATTTCGTGGCCGGTGCACGTTTTGCAAATATGTATGCAGTTTCTGAAATTGTACAAATAATAAACTGGTTTGAAATTTTGGCAAAGTTCTTGAGGCAGTAATCACAAGCGTTATATCAAACATTAAACGAAGCCTAATAAAAGTCTGCCGACTTTTGTCCGAGCTAATGACAAGAAATAACAATTGCTGATTTGATTATTGGTAGCAGACAATTACACACACGCACTCACTAATACACACACACACACAGGCTGAAATTGGTTCAGTTTTGTTGGCATTGTTTGAATAAAAGAGCATATTTTGAGGGCGTGCCATCGAAAGAATTGATTTGCATTGTTGTTGCTCGGTCAACAATTGAGCCGTTGAAAATGCTCAGTGGCATTGGAGATATATGTTTATTGAGTACTCTCCTGACTCTGCTGGTAGGTTGGCATGTATATCATGTGCTGAGTTTTGATGAGTTGGCATTTTTTCTGGCTGTATGTTGGGATTGCATAAGGAAAATGATTTATGGGCATGTGATTCGACATGGAGTTGGTTAAGTTGACGCCGAGGTTAATGAAATGTGGCCACAAGAGTTATGCTAAATACTCAAAGGGGCTTTTGTCTTTGAGGCTTTATAACAGATTTCATTGGCTAAGATTAATTCATATTTAAATCGTGGCAAATGAGTCACTTTAAGTGGCTTTAGATACAACTTGTTTTTTGTTTTTATTTATGTAAACTTAACATTCTATACTTGTTATGCTAAATTAAAGAGCCTACACAAAATCAGACATAGCTTAATTTGGTGACGCATTTAGATTTGAATATTGTTTTGTTTTTTTTGTAATCTTAATGGAGGACTTGTCAACTTTATCGTACACGAACATTAAAATTGTTATTTATAGATTGTTTTATGTTTTCATGATCTTTTAAAGTGCCAAGAATATATTGGCAATCGGAAGCTTTCTATAAAATTGGGATCAAAATGTGTTTTTGATGTGTCTAGAAAATAAAATGTTGCAAAAAATAATAAATTCTAGTTCCAGACAGCTGCTTAGTGTTAACGTACTATTTTTGGATACAAATTTAAATACCAACTAAATAAATGTTCATAATTAAATAGGAAAACGATAACTTTAATAATATCATGACTTGGTTTTTTCATGGCGTAAAACATTCAATAAATAATAAAAGAAATTTTGTTAATTAACTTTTTGTTCATTTAACGAAAATAACTACATTGCAAACAAATTTTTTGTTATTTTAACGAAAATAAATAAATTGCAAACAAATTAATTAAATAATAATTAAAAATGTTTAATTTGGTTTTAGCTCGAATAATTTATTTATTAAACAACATAAAAATATTTTTCAATATAAAAATATTGAAAAATATTTTTATGTTGTTTAAAATTTTAAGAATTTTAACTTTATAAGTTGATTCATTGAAATATTAAATTAAATTAAATTAAGGTAAGAACTAGTGGCTTAAAAAAGATTTAAAAAAATATTTATTTTATTTGTCCCTGTTCCTTTTTCACTATCAAACTTTTTCAAGCCGCAAAAAAAAACCCTCACTACTATCACTTTCCATGCCATTATGAATTTTAAAATTTTGAATGACACTTAATGTGGCGCCAAAGGAGAAATCTAAATACACACATACTATGTACATACATACGAATATTCTTAAAAATGCAACAATTGAAATTAGTTTTGTAAATGAATTTCAATGTTGTACTTCAATATTCACTACCGGCTATAACCATCTTTTTTGTGTTGTTTTTTGTCTTCTATTTTATGTATGTTTTTGGGCCCGGCTATGGTAGACTGTAACGATGTTTGGGCATATGACTTTGACTGGTTGGCCTGGCTTAGTTGCAACTCATTGTCAAGTGAACTTATCAGAGTAGAAAAAAATTTGTTCGAGTTGACGTTTGGAGTGTCATCGAGTTGGTGCTTGATTTGTTTGGAGTTGTTTGAACAGGGACCACCAAAAAGTCATTGAATGAAATGAAGAACCCCGAGATACATTTGTCTGTCTGTCATCTGTATTTGTGTGTGTGAGTGTGTCTGTCTGTCTCTGTGTGTGTGTTGATTTTTGTTGTGGCTACATTTGCTCTGTGAATGTTGGTTTGGCTTTTTAAGTATTTTGTTATTTGATTTCTATCAAAGTTAATAATGAAATTGGTAAATTGCGTTTTTTTATTTATAGTGCGTTCGGGTGCGGGTGCGAGCTTTAGCTGGGACCTTGGGGGTCTTACCTTTTCTCAAAAGATTTAATTTGCGATATCCATTGGGTACAGCAGGTATAGAAAATATATATTTGCTTAATGCTGTTTTCTGTTTTGTTGTGATTTTTTTTATTGCATAAATTATAATTTATAATAATCTTTTGATTTTATTTTGTTTTGCACAATGTTTGGTGGCACTTAATGGCAATGCCAAGCGAAACTTATATATATATATATATATATATATATATATATTAAACAATTTATATTTCAATTACAATTGACATATTTTGCATAAAGATCTCAACTCTCGAATGGTTTGTTTTGCACAATTCAATAAATTTTTTTTTGTAATTTTTATTTTTTAACTTTTGTTGCTGTTGTTTTCATTTATTGCGATCATTGCATATTCATGGAACTACACAACACTTTGATTATATCTGTAGCCCGACAAGATTTATGGGGTTTGTGTTAACAATGACATTGAGCCTTATATAATCATTTGCGAATCTTATGACGTACATATCATCTCTCTTGCTCTCTCTCTCTTCTGAGATTTACTTTGTGAACTTTAGCACTTATGTGTTGTGGAACTTCTTGAGCTACAACGTTTAGACCGAGTTAACCGATACGTTGATTACGATAACACGATAACTCTTGAACTTCCGACGGCTTTAAGACGTTGTCTCCGCTTTGTGCCTTACTGGCTATTGGAAAATCCGTTCAGATCGCCTTACAAAACACTCTGTGTAGCCAACCGTGTAGAATGCGCGCGTGCACCTTTCTGTGCGGATCACCGAAGCGACACAGAAGCAACAAACTTGATTTCGAAACAGGTAAGGTAGCTTTCGTTCAGTTTCAGCTCCACAGCTCACACACAGGCGCACAAGCTGAGCTCACTGTATGTGTATTGGTGTGCGCTCACCCAATGCGATCAACGATCGTGCACTGAGAGAAACTTTCGAAAATAATGTAAAAGTGTCTACCGAGTGAGAATGTGTTTATGTAATGTAGTATAGATTTTTGAAGTAATTATGAAAAGAAGTACCAAATTCTTAACAAAAATCAATAGCTTGAACTACATAAAATTGATTGAGTAGTAAGTAAGAGAAACATAGGGACCGGCGACAAGTTTGATGAACACTCTAAGTTATAATTAGAAAAGTGAAATAAAATGTATTTTTAATTTATGCTATTGAACCATAAAGAGGAACTAGTATTAATAAGTAATAATTTTGCTTTACAACAAAATTATTTTGTATTAGCTTTTTTTTTTAAAAAATATATATTTATTTTTGGAATAACTTTATTTGCTTTTAATAATAAATCAAGTAATACGTACAGTCAGTTCAAATTATTAATTTTGTTACTAACTATTCGATACTAACCATTTCAAACTCACTTTTTGTGGCAGTGTAAAAACCAGATAGACAGTGAGAAACACACACAGATAACCGACCAATACAAACAGCGAAGCCAAGCAATTTGATTCCGCCCCTTTTTACACCTACACACCAACACAGGCAAGTACACACATGTATGTAAAATTTACAAGTGTGTGCTGTTGCCGGCTCTCGTAACTCATTAGCTGGTAATCTATTCAAATTAACCATAAATCAATAAAGCTAGCATTTGTTATGCCGACTGACTACTGTATGCCAAAAGTAACCACACAAAGTATTTACTTAAGCGAATTGCTTGATAAAAATCACCAATTAGTTCTATATATACTATACATAGTTTCTTTAATATTATTCAAATTGTGATTGCTTGACTTTCAGTTGAGATGGCAACTCTGTTCAAGCCCAGTTTCTGGCTTTTTGTGTATGTGTGCGTTTCGTTAATGCTGCCCGCTGATTGGTCAGCATTCGTTAAGCTCCGTTAAAAAAAACTATTTAAAGTTTTGTTGTTTTGCTTTTACGCTTTGTTTTCGCTTTCCACCACAATAGGCAGCCAACTTGTGTCCATGTGCATGTGTGTATGTGTGTTTGTGTTTGTGTGTGAGCCAATGAGGCAACGCATTCGCTTTGTGCGTGTGCGTGTGCATGTGTTTGTGTTCGAGCTATCGGCTTAGCTTGGCTTTGAATTGTAACTAATTAACTGATTAAAATGGCGCTGGAAGCTGTGAGTATTTATTGGCATTTGCATATGTTTGTATATAATTGTTATATAAGCTAATAAAAAGTATTAATAAAATGCTGTAAACATCTATTTGGCCTTGATAGCTGACTATTAATTAAAAATAATCAATAATATGTATTATTTTCAAATTCAAAAACGTTATTTATTGACAGCGAAGTTGAATTGGGGTTTTCAGACAATTTATTTATTTATTATTATTTTTCATATCCGCATATTTTACATATAAAATTAAAGGAATATTTTTTTTTTTAATTTTCCCATTAAAACCCATGAATTTGTATTATTATGTAAAAAAGCTAATATATCAAACATTAATCATAATCTTAAATTCAAATATTGAGTTCATTAAATTACTTAAGTTGATAACTTATTGGTTTCAACGAAGCACGATAATCAACTGTGAATACGATCCGTACATTCTAAGAAACATAAAAATCAGAGTCAATGACTTGAAAACAGGACTCGTGTCATTCGATGGTTTAGAATTTCAGCTATCAGTCAGTTTTATGGTGAATGTTGTGGACTTTCATTAAATGTCCGCAAGAAAATTAGCATTTTACAAAATGGTACATAAACAAATCGTGCATATCAGCGATGCTATATGCAATGCATATTTAATTAGACAAACCAATCGATTTTCGAACCCAATTTTGTAGGTGTAAGACAGCAAGCATCAATCCATTGAATACAAATTAAATCTTTGATTGATTGACCTATTGGTAGTTCAACGAGGTAAAATGTGATTGGTTGTAGACTGTTTGATATTTTACTGGGGTAGCTTAAGGTCTATAAGATCATCCGAAAAGTTTTTGGCTATTAAAATCTTTTCAGGTTAAAAAAAAAAACAAGAAAATATATTTAATTCTTTTATGGAGATATTTTAATTATTATATTTAATCCATTTTTTATTTATTTGGCTTACCAAAATTATAGATAACTCAAAAAGCATTAAGTCTTCACAAACTAGGAGTTTGAAATTAAGCTTTTTTAACTTTTATACCAAAATCGCATTAAATGCCTGAAAAGGGTATAATACTTTTGTGGAAAAGTATGTAACAGACAAAAGGAAGCATCTCCGACCCCATAACGTATACACATTCTTGATAAGCATCAAAAGCCCAGACGATAAATACTTGAGATTGGAATTAGATTTTGTAATCTAAGCTCTTCTATACGCACAACAATTTCGTTTGAAATTTTCGATAACTCTTTCAATTTTCGATATATACATGTAATTGATAAATCTAAAATCCTTAGTTTGAAAAGTTTGAAATTTCTTTTAAAAATTTTAGACAACATAATGAAATAACGTAATTTCATTGAAATCGTTTGGGAATTACCGGAGATTTTGAATATTAAAGTTCAATTCATTAGTCCCGTAGTGCAGTCTGGATTGTACGAGCTAGTCCAACTTTCTCGACTGTTTGTATTCAATTGATCCGCTGGTACTTCAATATGTCCTTAAGTAATTATTAGCACACAAACTCTCGTCGTCGATTCTAAAACCACTTTAAAATGTACCAAAAAGCTCTAACTCTTCTTGTTTAAGTAAAACTTAGAGTCAATCGATAATTGAAAATGTGCATAGCTTATTACAGTCCAAGCTTGCTTTGTTTTTATTTTTTGGGCATTTCTGAACAAAATACAAATGATGAGTCATTTAGGCAAACAAATCACATACAAATCGATCGGTCGCCCTTTGAACTGTTGTCGCGTGGCGCAGCAGTAACGAAAAACCATTGCAACGTGATGAGTCAAACACGTCTGCCAAGTCGAAGCTATCAGTTGTTGGACTCAACCGCATGCATATTAACTAGGAGTAAGTGTGGCTAGCTGCATTTTGGGCAGACATTGTCGCCAGTTGTCTGCTTTTGGGTCACATGCAGGAAGCGAGCGGAAGTCAGGCAGCACGCGCCGTTTCTTTGTTGCCTGGTTAAAGACTTTGATGCCACCGATCAATATATGTATCTATTCCACAATTGATCTGACCAGTGTTTGTATGTAAAGATATAGTACGTATATGTATGTATTTATTTATGTGCTGCATCGTTAAAACTGGGAAGAGCTACAAACGCCTCTCTTAGACACGGCCACACTTATATATTCTCGCTGCTGCTCCAGTTGTTAGCCGTTTTGTGGCCGTGAGCAATCCCACGCCTATAAATATTTGGACGCACGAGTCAAATGTCGTATTTCATTAGCCCCATGTTAACGTTGGCGCAGCGGGTGTCCATCCCATCCCATCCGATCGCAACCCTGCTCTCACAAACACCAATAGAATTGTAAAATGCGCCTGGTTCAATGCGCTAACAAAAACTGAATACGACCCGAATTGAATTACATGAAAATGCGCATTGCGTTGCGGAAATCGTACAAACTGGTCATGAAAAATGCATCGCCCAGGCAAACTGAACACAGCGAGAGAGAGAGAGAGATAGCGAGAGGGAGAGACGTTGAGCCCAGACTGACGGTTAGACCATAAAAGTTAAGTCAGACAACAGACGACAGCCTCTTCATGGGCTTTTCGTCCTGGCTTAGGGTCTGTGTCTATAACTTTAACTCCGTCTCTGGCTCTTGCTATATGGCTCTGGTTATGTTCTCGGCTCTCCAGTTCCTGGGCGAGTGATGAAAATGTACGACTTTTGCTTGCGGCGCTAAGTGTGCGCACAAAAAAAAAAAAAAAAGTGTTTGCTCTTTTATGCCGATGCTTTAGGGTTTCTTAACTAAATTGCTAACTATGAAACACTATAACTTAAAAGGCAGCTAAACTAAATATAGACGAACTTCAAAATTTACTCTTTTTTTTTGCTTCTTATGTTTTAACAAATTTACATATAATAATATTATTAATGAATTTCAACATTTATTCATCTTAAATATTCTCAAACATCGCTAAAAACAACGTTGAAACGTTTAAGTCGGACGCAACCGACTGCAAAATACTCTGATACCAGAAAAAAAACAGCTTCCTAAAAAAGGAGGCAGGGATTTGATGCAGATCTTAGGGGGATTTCAATAGTTATTTTTGTCACAACATTTGGTGAATCTAGCTCGCAAACTGTGCAAGATATTGGCATACGCGTTACGCGGCGACTGGGGGCGGTAGGTTTGAGCGTGGCAACCAAATTTTATAGATGCACATCTTTGGGGGATACTGCTAGATATATTCTGACCGATTTGCAGCTCGCGGTATTCCCAGTCCCCATATTTTGATACTTCTTCTGATACAGATATGCAAATTTTCATTGCACAAACCAATATACTGTTTACATTCAGTATCAGAGTATAATAAAAAATAGATTCGCCTAATTTAATGTATTTGTATAAATATTAAAGGAATTTAATTTTAAAAATGTAAAAATTTTAATCTAGTATTAAGTAAATATTTAAGCTAATATATAATAATTTATTTTATTTTTGCTTTTTTTTAGGTTTCAAGAAATGAGCATATAAGAAATTTCAAAGTAAAGAGCAAAATAAATCAAGTCATTTGTAAGTTTGATGCATTTATTAAAATCAATCGCAAGAGTATTCCAGATTCGAAGATTACAGATCGCAATTGGTAATTCTCGTATTTAGTAACAGTTACACACCCACACACACACACGCACTGTGACTAGAGAGTAAAGAAGAAAGAGATAGAACGAGACAGAGGAGTTGTTGACTGGTCGACGCTGTGGTCGAGTGGCGCCCGGGGGCAACCAAACTTGACCAAGTCAATTCGATCCGAAACGGAGGACGACCAACCGTCTAGGTGGTGCAGTCTAGTGCTGAGTGCTGACTGCTGAGTGTTGGTGCCGACTGCGATTGTGGCTGCGGCTACACTCGCTGAAATCAATCGATTCGACATTATTATTAATTTTTCATAACTTCTGGCTGGCGGCCCGTCGGCTGGCTGGCTGTCTGGTAGGAGGGGAGGTGGGTCGAGGTTTACACCAGTGTGCAATATGGCGCCCTAAAACCCCGGCTCGATGCTATGTGAAACTAATCTATTTGTGCGGGCAGAAAAAGGGCCGCCTTTTAGTTCGTCGTCGTTGTTGGCCTCTTCATCGAGTTTGAGCGTGTTATCTGCTATCGCTTCGCTTTGATCTTTTACCGCTTCTGCTTTGCATAATAAATTCGCTATCGATGAAAACTAACTTGGCTGCAACCTGGTCGCTCGGTTGGTCGTTTGGTCCGTCTTGGAGCCAACTATTGCAGCTCTTTTGGGATTTCCCCGGCAATTTGTTTGGCAGCGCTTTGCCAGCGCCTTTGGCCATTCGGCTGTTTAATTCGATTGCCTGCGCGATTTTTGCTTCGGCTTAACCATTTTATTACAATAGCATAATTTTTTACTATGCTTAATGAGTTCTGCTTTGATTAGTTTTCATAGGATTTTCTGTTGTTGTTGCTTTTGTTGCTGCAGTTTGGGTTTTTTTTTTGTTTCGCTTTGGGCATTTATTTGTTGTTTGTTGGGTGTCGTCGGCAAAGGCTCAATTTGCCGAGGTGGAGTCTGCGGTCTGGAACTGGAACGCGGGTCTTCCAAGTAGTTAGCATTTGCTTATTGAAATGTTGCAAATTGATTTTTGCTGCGCCGTTTTGTGCAACAACACAATTAACCTACAGCAAAAATTATTAAATGTGCATCAATTTTGTTTCTTAAATGTTGAAAATAAGTACTTACAATGTTGCCGCACCATTAACTAGTCCAAATCGATAACAAGGTTAAAGTGCAAGGAACTAATATTTCTATTTATAGTTTAATTGTTCGTTATGTTGGTACAAAATGCATTCCAAGTGAGTCAAAACGAAACTTTAACCAACGCAAATAGGGTAGCTATGCTGATTTGGCTTAAGCAGACAAAAACTATGATATTATTTTCATTTATAATATATGGTATTGCCAACTGTTGTTGAAATTTCCAGTTTTGTTGGTCTACTTTAAAAATTTATGTTTAAAACATGTTGTCCAAATGCACTGCTTAGCTTCCGTTGCACTGCTTGCTTGCACTGCCTTTGTTTACTGCTTGTGGCAAACAACTTTTGTGTGTCAGCTATTGCAGCCTGTCTAAAACTTAATGCTATGCAAATGCAGATTATAACAGAAATTTAAAAATGATGTTGATGTTTATTGTTTTTTTTTTTTGCTTTTCATTTTTATTTGAATTTGACAACTGAGAATCAAGCAGACACTATCAGTGTATATCTGGGTTAATGCTTGGCGGCAATATATATCTTAATGAGTGTTATATGAGTAGAAAAAAACACATTAAAAATTTCGACACATGCTTGGACCGGTAAACTTGTTTATATATTTATTATCATAATTATTGATATTGTTATGGTTACATGCGCGACTCTCTCCACACATTTCTATAAATATCTTAGCTGGACATCTATTGATAACCGTGCTTTTGGCAAAGGTTTTTGAATAGCAAATGGTTTCTAAAAATTTTGAATATAACTTATATTTCCACCGATAAAGTGATTCAACAAGAGCCTGGCACATACTCTTACAGCTGCGAACATTTTTATACCCTGAACCCATTGAAAATGGGTAAAAAGGGTATAATGGTTTTGTGCAAAAGTATGTAAAAGTATGACCCCATAAAGTATATATATTCTTGATCAGCATCAAGCCTGTTACATACTTTTGCACAAAACCATTATACCCTTTTTACCAATTTTCAATGGGTTCAGGGTATAATAAAAACAAGACCGTCTTCAACAAGTAGCGGTGTAAGGGGTAGTGAAGAATATTAGGTGTGTGTGCCAAAAAAAAAAAACAAATAATAAATAATTTTGGCACCGTTTTTTGATTACGCACTTTTAGTGAACAACTCTGGTGTTGATATTTATAACGCGTTTTACAATGGACCTTGTTTAAGCTTCTTTCGTGTCTCTCTCTCTCTCTCCTTTCACAGTAAAGTGTCAGTTAATTCTTGCAATACCTTATACTACAAACTTTAGCAGGCTCCTGCTCTGACGTGATTTTTGAGGAGTGGAATGATTCGACAAACATTCCACCTAACTATCCCCCGACATCCAACTAGCTGCATACCAATTGCTTTGTTTGGCGGTTTCCATTTATTTCGTTCGTTTGCTCACACGTGTTGCCAATTGAAAGTGAAAAGTGTCTATGTCGTAAAGAGAAAGAGTGAAAAACAAGAACAAAAACCACGAAACGTCTACAAACAAAACACCCACGAGCCCATTAAAAACGCTCACACAAAGCACTGTGAGTGGTTGGGGCGAACGGTGGGGCAAGGTGAACTGTCAAAGAGAGCGATTGTTGATGACTGTTTTGTGAGACAACTCGTGTGTTATGATCCTTTCTACTTTATTGTTTTCGCTATGCTTCATATTTGCTCGCTTTATAGTTTTGTTTTTGTAGTTTGGTTTTTTGGCTTTGTCTCAAAACCGGAAACTAGACAGCGAGTGCTTCTGTTTTAACAGTTAGCTTTGCAAGCGTCACCTGAGTGCTCCCCTGGTCAAACATTCACACACCGAACAACACACAGACAGACTCACACAGATAGCACATCATAGAAAAAAGCAATCGGCCGTAACAAAATTTCAGATACGTGCGGCAAAATTGTCTGAGAGAGCGGAAAGGCAACACAGGAAGCAGACGGCAGCGAGACAATGAAGCAGACAGAGAAAGAAAGAGATAGAGAGGGAGAAAAATAAAACGAGAAGTATAAGATAAAAAGCAAAATTTTTTGTAAATATAAATAAAGTTTTATATGTCATTGAATAAACATTTATTTTCCTCAACACAAACTCAAATTTGTAGCTTCGCGAACTTAACATTCGCAGCAAAAACGCTTTCGAAATTTGCGTCGGGTGTACCATTTAGCATTTGTCTGCTGCTAGCCGGCCATTTAAACGGCAAGCAGCATCCAGCGCCGTTTCATTCAGCTTTGCGCTGTCTTTGCGCTCCAAAGGCACTCCAGCATTTACTTACTTCGATTCTCTCAAAGTCTCTCTTCTCATCTACTCTCTCTCTCTCTCTCTCTCACTCTGTGTGCGTGTGCTCGTCCTGCTGTTGGTGCGCCTGTGGTGCTCGTGTGTATGTGTTAAGTACTCGTGTCTAAACGCGCAACGAAAGCGAAAGTTTTTATTTGCGCGCGTGTTGCTAACAGCGGCGTCGACGGCGTCATCTGTTGTCCAATAGCTGCACACACTTCTTAGTCTAGCGTCGCATTCGTCGTTGTTGTTGTATTTTTGCCTGTTTATTTTATGGCTTTTTTGTTGCTGAGACTAGATTAAGAGCATGTGAAGACAATCAAAAAAAAAAAAAAAAATTCTCATTAGTTTGCATTAGTGCAATAAGTTAAAGAAAAACGTGTCTATGCTGTGTGTCTCACTGTCTCTGTGTGAGTGTGCAATAAACAGCTGTTAAGCAAACAAAAAGAAAGCAAAGCAAGAACGTCTAACGCTTAACGTTGTAGCGTGCACGACAGTGTTGTCTAGGCTATTCGGTGCCGGCCGTGCTCAGGGAAATTGGGGTGGGGTCTTCGAAATAGCCTTTAATTTAGACACGCTTCACAAAAATAAAAGTCGAAGACAGTGCGGGAATTGCGGGGACCAAAGTCAAAGAGGCTAAAGATATGTAGATTCTAAAGAACTTGGTGAGGCTGTTCTTCTTCTATACCCTCCCTACCTGTAGAATTTAGGGAATCTGTGTAATTCTACCCTCTAAATGTTAATGCCCGATTTATAAGAGTTTAATTTATAGTTTAAACATTTTCTTTAATTTAAACAACTTCAAAGATGCCTTCATGGCTTAATATTAATTTCATGGCTTTGTTCTTATGCAACTATTTAAATTAATTCTAATTATAATTTTCTTTACTCACTAACTTTGTTATGAACCGGCTGTTTCTTCCCAACACTGTATCGATGGCTAGCTGGCAAATCGGTCCCTCAGGGATGGATAAGACCTGGATACAGTGCTGGCCGGTGTAACAATAAATGTATATTTTTTTCAGTACGAATAACTAACAAAAAAAACTAACGGTTGAAAATCAGATCTCTACAGATTCGGACAATTATTGGACATACAAAGGTAACAAGTAAGAAGACTCTAGTCGAGAAATCCCGACTAGACTATACCCTTAACCCTATAATTTACGCATACAATCAGTGCTTGCAAGTATGTGTGTGTGTATACGCGTATAGTGCACACCTTATTAATTTCAATACTCCATATCTCCAGTGTTTCTCAACCGATTTCAATAAAATTTTCACTGATTGTCATTCTTTAGTCTAATCTTTCAAACTGCATCAAAAAGTTTTCCAAATTCAAGATTTTGTTGTTATCGATCACATGTGTATATCGGAAACGGGAAGAGTTATCGAAAATTTAAAACAAACTTGTATTGCCTAGGGATTAGGCGAGCTTATGTACCAAATCTGGAGTCTCTAGCTCTTATAGTCTCTGAGATCGACGCGTTCATACATACGGACGGACAGACGGACGGACGGACAGACGGACAGACGGACGGACGGACAGACGGACATGGCTATATCGACTCGGCTGTTGATGATGATCAAGAATATATATACTTTATGGGGTCGGAGATGCTTCCTTCTCCCTGTTACATACTTTTGCACAAATCCATTATACCCGTTTTACCCATTTTCAATGGGTTAAGGGTATAAAAAGGTGTAAACATTTACCCCCAATGCTGCCCTCCCTACCTATGAGTCGGCATGTTTGCATTTGATTGCCGACCCCCTAATACACTGTACTAGCAACAACAACTTACCCCGACATCAACACACAATCGTCCCACCCACACATAAATAACTACTCACACATGTTTAGCTAAACAATACACACTTATATTTATTCATTTGTATCCTCACTCTTTATATATCTGTATATATAAATTTATGCTGTTGGGTGCTCGAATAAGTTTCAACCTGTTATACTGTTGTGCCATATGCATTGTTGAAAACAGCGCGCGAGCTATCCGTGTCGAGCGATATATCTTCGGGACTGGCTAAGTCGACACGCACATTGGAGTTGGTGCGACGGCGTGCCGTCTGCGCGGCACCCCAATTGCTTAGCGTCCAGTGAAAGCCGGAGGTGTTGGTTACAGGCTCTGCATCGACTTTGACCTGCGTGCAAACCTCCCGAACCAGAGCCAGAGTCCCGCGTGCTGCCAATGCTACTGCTACTGGCAAGCGAATCGTTGCTTGACTCCATATTAGCTCCATGGTAACGTGCAACCGAATGCACCGCCATTGCATCGCCACTTTGGCAGTCCTCAATGGATTTAAGTATTTCCCAAACGAGGTCTGAGTCCAGCGGTATGGGTTGCTCCGTATCCCGATTGTAGATGGCAATAGCAATGTGCACGGGATGCGGCACTGGAAGCGGTATAAGGAGCTTCTCTGTAACGCTCCGCTCAGCGGACTTCTGTTTCCAGGGTCGCCAAGGTTTGAGAGCATCTTGCGACGTTCTCGGAACATGCTGGGCGCGATGGGCGCGCACCCGGGGCGTCGTCAGACCTACGGTCATGTCGCTACGCTTTTCGGGCTTGCGAAAAGTCAACGTAATGCGTGAGCGCGGATTAAATGCAGTCACTTCAAGGAATGGTAAATTAACTTGGACATTGCCACGAGGCGCGTAAACATTACCCAACAAATCCAGCCCCTTGGACCCGATCACTTCGTTGGCATTCTTTACCATTTCCGTGTAGCGCATTAGATCAAGTGAAGCATGTGGTTCTAGTTTAAAATGCGTATCGTTTTCAGTCAATGGCGTTAGAAAATCTAAACTAAATATGTCGGTATATATGAGACCAGCAAGGCCCGGCCAATCATTAACCGAGAGACCCTTGTTATCCCAAAATTCATCTTCACTAATGGATAATCTACCGATGACATGAGACGGATAATACTTCTCGAGTAAATGTGCGGCCAATTGAATAGCAATCTTTAATTCTTTGGTATTTAGCTTAATACGTGATTTGACCTGCGTAGTTAAGCTCGCTTGGAGCTCTCTTCGCCGCTTCTCCAGCTTTTCGTGTAAAGAGCTCATTAAATCTTGTGCCTCGCGATCCAGCGCCAAATAAGGTCCCGTTTTTGACAGCTGCGCCGAGAAGGGTCCAAAGCAGGCTTCGACAAACTGCAGGAAATCATGCTGTGGCTGTAATACCACACGCTCGGTGGCGTGCTGATAGGCCTGCAGCTCGTCCAGTTCCATTTTAGCCTCTAGTGCTGCCAATGCCTGCTCCGGCCGTATGATGAAGTAATAGTCTAAGGCTAAGCCAGGTCCAGCAATGCGTTTTACTGCAATACTATCCGAGACGGGAACACGTCCGCACTTCTTAATGAACAAATGAAACGTAATTGAATCCCAGAGTAGACGCAATGTGTAACGCCCAACACCAACTATCAGCATAAGACCTGCCGCCAGCGGACAAAGCAGCGTAGCCACTAATATTGCCGCTATCGGCTGCAGAAGGCCCTGTATCAGAAAGTTCCATATGAGAGCTTCAAGCAGTATACAGTAGCGATTTCGTGTGTTGTCTGGGGCATCTAGATCATAGACCAGTATCATATAAATGTGCAGCAACACAACAAACACTGGAATCCATAGTGGTGCACTCAGTGCGAGACCAATACTGAGGCAACTTGTTGCAATGCATATTAGCGGGAACGCAAACAGAATGACAATAGTGCCTAAAAATCCTTTCACGAAATAATTCCATGTGCGATTCAAATTACGTGTCAAGCCTTTGCCGATGAATCCTGTGTCAGGTTCCGTTTCGAAGTGAGTGCGTGATTTTGATATGTGTCGCCAGAGCTCGATAAGCCGCGATGCTAACGTCTGTGTAATGCTGGTCTTCCGTGGAAAGAGGGTGCCATTGATTTGAGAAAGCTCCAGATCGGGCATGAACGGCTTAACACAGAAAAGAGCGCGCAATCCGAGCGGACTACACCACGGCACCAGGATACCGAGCAGGAACATCATGTTCCAGGTCCAGCACCAAGTGCGCTGCAGCAAATTTAAAAGACGCCAAAAGGGCCAGCGCGTGCTGGTGGTACGTATCATTTCCTTTTCGACCAGAAACACCGGCTGGCTGGGATCGGAGCGTGGCGTCACTATCGACGTGGCCTGTTGGCTAATGACCGTAGGGATCACATCCGATTGCCCTTGGAAATTTCGTCGGATAATCCACGACTGTGGCGACCATATGCGACACGCCCATTGAAAACTGCGCGTGGGCGTCTTGGCGTTTTTCAGCTCGTTAAGCAGAACTGGCTCGCGCTCTTTCATAAAGGCCAGATCCCGTGACAAAAAGTACGCTGTCTGATGTAGATTGTGCTGCTGGCACATCTTCAGTGCCTCCTCGTGTGCCGACCAGGCGCATTTAAAACTATACATTGTTTTCTTAAATTAAATTTACTTTATATAAATTTAAAAAAAGAATGAATAGAGTATTTAAATGAAAAAAAAGGAACACAAACTACTAAACACAGAATATATACACAATACACAAAAACGTAGAAGGAATTGCTAACTAAATAAATTAAATGATAATAAATTAAATGATAAATAAATTAAATGATAATAAATTAAAAAATAAATAAATTAAATGATAATAAATTAAAAAACTAGGGGCGGATATAAATTGGATACAAATGAATTGATTCGCTGAGCCTGCTTAGGGCATTTCGGCCATCGGTCGCGGCCCACTGTGCCTGTGACGGCGGCTGTGAGGCTGTTGCGCAAGCGCTGGTGTTCACTTATTTTGGGGGGGCGCTATTTCTACTGAACAAACTTGACACTCCCATCGACGGGTTTGCTGATCCTCGTCTGGTTGTCTCCTGAATCTGCCTTGGCCACTCCTGATCTGTGTGAACTGCTGGCTTCACTGCTCCGGCCAGAAATTTTAGCAGTTGATGCTATGCTCCGATTTTGCTGGCGTTTTATATGTTGTCGTTGTTCGTTGTTGTTTTTGTTATTTTTATAGCCGCGTGAGTTTCGTAAAAATGTACTTGAAACGCTCATTCGTTTTTCTTTTTAATTTTTAATTTCAATTTTTCACGTGTGCAACTCCGTGCATGACTCGCACCTTTTTTTTTCTCTTCCTTAAAAGCGCCGACACCTATCGAATCTCTGGGCCTATTCGACCCTCCAACCCTCGTTCGACAACCAAAACCATCGATAGCCCATCGCCGACCATAACAACTTTAACAATTTTCGTTAGTGGAGATTGTTCTATTATGCGCGTTTGTTGGTGGGCCTGATTTATCTTGTTCTTTCTTATCTATTTCATTTTTTTTTTCTTACTGATTTTGGGGGACACTTTCATTATTTCATTATTTCATTGGCCTCATCCATCGTCCAACGGCTGGATTGTGCCTGTAATTGAGGGCGCAGCAGCGCCATATGGTGTAGGGAGCCGCGGAAGGTGTGGACGGCGTGGATGGTGGGGGCGGCGGCTTTAGCCTAAGCTAAACGCACGAAGGCATCGTCTGTTTGGCACAATATAGGCCGCGGCAAGCTTTGTTCGGCCGCCGGTGCAGATGATCAAGTTAATTTTAACTTAGAGGCACGTGGGAGCCCGATTAAATTTTAACACACGTCTTACAATACTTTTTACAGCGTAATGCCGGAAATGTGTGCAGTTGCCGGTGCATCGCTTGAAGGCGCAGCCGTGCAGACTTGCATTCTAATCAGCTGATCGGCAGGGGGTGCCAGACTTATAGGCGGATCAGCTGACGGTTGGGGTTGCCAGACTTTTACTTTTGGCGCTCAAATCGCCGACGAAAACCGTTAGGGTTTGAATTTGAACGTAAATAAATTTAAAAGTTATATTGAAGCGATTCTAATCGAACCCTCACAGCACAGGTTTGATCTTTACCCACTGGGTGGAGATCAAAGCTGAAAAAAAAATTAAAGGGTGACAATGGAATCGATTACCATAAGTCTTTTGCATGGAATCTTCCCAACTCTTTTCCCTTTAAATCGTCGATTAAATAAACCGATTGACCGAGCTTTGCTTTAATGCGCGCTTTAGTTCCGACTAGAGCCAATTTCGCATTATAAGTAGCGGCCGCCTTCCTCAAAGCAAAATTACGCTTGATGATTTCTTGGCCGACTTCAAATGATCGAGGTCGACAACGTAAATCATAAGTACTCTGATTTTTCTTAAAAGCTTTTGTAAGGTTTTTTTCTATATTTGAGCGGATTTGATGAAACTCATCCTTTCGATTCAGCTGTTGCGTACCATCGCTAAGTGCATTTAGGTTCCGCAATAACTTATAGTCTTGGCCATATACTATCATGTATTGGCCGAATACTATACGATAAGGCGACATTCCAACCGACTGATGAAGGGTGTTGCGTAATGCGCAATTAACACTAGGTAAATATACATCCCATTTTCTCTGGTCAGTACGAATGTAGGCTCTTAGAGCTGCGTTTATGGACCTATTTACCCTTTCCGCCGCGTTTGACTGAGGGGCGTAGGCTCCGGTGCGTATGTGCTGAATACTAAATTGTGACATGAACTTTGAAAAATCATGGCTTGTAAACTGAGAGCCATTATCACTCACAATTATCTCGGGCACTCCAAAACATGAAAAAATCTCATTTCCCAAATAGTCAATTATTATTTGGGAATTCAATTTTTTTACTGCTTTGAGGAAGGTGAATTTTGAAAAATGATCAAGTACGAATAAAATGCCAACATTTTCTTTTTTCGTACGAGGAAAAGGTCCGATAAAATCTATATATAATCTTTGAAAGGGTATCTCGCTAGACACTTGACTACCTATGGGCGGTTTTAAAGCACAGGTAGGATACTTGGTTGTCTTGCATATGTCACAATTGCCTATATAGCTACGTACATCAACCACCATTTTCGGCCAAAAGAATCTTCGCCGAATTCGCTCCAAGCATTTGGCCAAGCTACAATGACTAGACGAAGGCTGATCGTGTGTTGAACGGATCACTTGTTCACGCAGTAATTCTCGAACATATAGTTTCCAACAATCATCATTACTGTTCTCACACAATATACTACGCCGATATATAAACTTATCTATGACTTTAACATCGGGTGGATTCACTTTCTGATAGTTGTCTCTCAACGCGCAATATTCTTGCGACTCAAAGGCATCTGAATCTAAATCTATTCCAGGGAAACTATCAATGTCGATGGTGGCAATATCGTCGACCTCCTCGTAACATCTTGAAAGCGCATCAGCTACGACATTGTCACTACCTTTTCGATACTCGATATCGAAGAAGAACCCTTGCAAATTAATTGCCCACCGCGCTAATCTGCCACTCAGATCTGCTTGGTTCATTAACCAACGAAGACTTGCATGGTCGGTAACGACTTTGAAAGATTGACCTTCGATGTAGATGCGAAACTTTTTAATCGCTAAGACGACTGCTAGACATTCTAATTCGGTAACTGTATAGTTACGCTGACCCTTGTTTAACTTTTTCGACATGTATGCTATTGGTCTTTCACATCCTGACTCATCAACTTGGGCTAGTACCGCTCCTACTCCATACAAAGAAGCATCACATTGTAAGATAAAAGGTTTCTCATAATTCGGATGTATTAAAAATGGAGCAGTGCACAACTTGCGCTTAATTTCAACGAACGCTGCTTGAGCTTGGTCATTCCACTCGAATGATTTTCCTGGCAACAATTCGGTAAGTGGAAAAATCGCCGTCGAATACTGGGAAATAAAACGCTGATACCATCCTGCCATCCCTAGATATCTTCTTAGCTGTTTGCGTGTCTTTGGTACCGGAAATTCATCCACAGCTTGAATCTTATACCCAAGATAATCTACCTTATTTAAGCAAAATTGACTTTTGTTAACGTTTATCGTTAGTCCCGATTTGCTTAAATGCGTTGAAACCGTATTTAAGTGCTTCAAGTGTTCGTCGAAACTTGAGCACATTACTAGGAGATCATCAAGATATACCAAGACATGAGATTTTAACTGATATGGAATGACTTGATCCATTAGTCGGCACAAAGTTTGTGGAGCATTGGTAAGGCCAAAAGGCATCCGTTTAAACTGGTATATAGGTCGATTTGGAATGGTAAAAGCTGTTTTAATGCGTGACTTTACATCTAGACGGATTTGCCAAAATGCATCTTTTAAATCAATTTTGGATATGCAATGCACTGGAGGAAGTCTACTTATTTGTCCATTAAGACTTGTCATCGGATATGCATCCTTTACAGTGACAGCATTTAAATTTCTCGCATCTCAACAAAATCTAACCTTTCCAGGTTTAACAACGCGTGTAACTGGAGGAGACCATGGGGATGTCGGAGCTTCTTCAATGACGCCTAGCTGTATCATTCGATCAACCTCTTCGCATAATAATTTTTCCTTAGCAGGGGACAAGGGATAAAACCTTTGCTTAATTGGTTTGGCATCTGCGGTGTCGACTTCAAATATATAGCCTGTATAATTAAAGAGGAACATGCCGAATTTATCCAACATGAGCAATCTCGATTTAATTACGACAGGTTAATTTATTTTAAATATATAGCCTGGAATAGAATGGACTTAATCAAGACTAATAATCCGAGGAATATATTTAAAATAGCAAAAATAACGTTAAAAAAAATTCACGTATTATTAATATATATTATCTGTTGGTCTGGCTCCGAAAATATCCAGACTGCCAGCAATTCCTACACAGATAACAAATATTTTCTGAAACTATTTAAAAAAATTTGGGTCATTATTGATTTGGATGGGTAAGGTGTGGTGGTAACCTCGGTATTCTATTTCCATGTTGGGCGCCATTTTATTGTTTATGTAGCGTGCACGACAGTGTTGTCTAGGCTATTCGCTGTCTACTATTCGGTTCCGGCCGTGCTCAGGGAAATTAGGGTGGGGTCTTCGAAATAGCCATTCATTTAGACACGCTTCACAAAAATAAAAGTCGTAGACAGTGCGGGAATTGCGGGGACCAAAGTCAAAGAGGCTAAAGATATGTAGAGTCTGAAGAACTTGGTGAGGCTGTTCTTCTTCTATACCCTCCCTACCTGTAGAATTTAGGGAATCTGTGTAATTCTACCCTCAAAATGTTAATGCATGTGATCAATCAGGTGACCGATTTATAAGAGTTTAATTTATAGTTGAAGAAAATGTTTATTCTTTAATTTAAACAACTTCAAGGATGCCTTCATGGCTTAATATTAATTTCATGGCTTTGTTCTTATGCAACTATTTAAATTAGTTCTAATTATAATTTTCTTTACTCACTAACTTTAACAATTTTCGTTAGTGGAGATTGTTCTATTATGCGCGTTTGTTGGTGGGCCTGATTTATCTTGTTCTTTCTTTTGGGTTTATCTATTTCAAAATTTTTTTTACTGATTTTGGGGGACACTTTCATTATTTCATTATTTCATTGGCCTCTTTAGGCCTCATCCATCGTCCAACGGCTGGATTGTGCCTCTAATTGAGGGCGCAGCAGCGCCATATGGTGTAGGGAGCCGCGGAAGGTGTGGACGGCGTGGATGGCGGGGGCGGCGGCTTTAGCCTAAGCTAAACGCACGAAGGCATCGTCTGTTTGGCACAATATAGGCCGCGGCAAGCTTTGTTCGGCCGCCGGTGCAGATAATCAAGTTAATTTTAACTTAGAGGCACGTGGGAGCCCGATTAAATTTTAACACACGTCTTTTTGCCAATACTTTACAGCTTGAAATGTGTGCAGTTGCCGGTGCATCGCTTCACGGCGCAGCCGTGCAGACTTGCATTCTAATCAGCTGATCGTCAGATAGACTTATAGGCGGATCAGCTGACGGTTGGGGTTGCCAGACTTTTACTTTTGGCGCTCAAATCGCCGACAAAAACCGTTAGGGTTTGAATTTGAACGTAAATTAACTTAAAAGTTATATTGAAGCGATTCTAATCTAACCCTCACAACGTTCCTGCAATATCTAAACGCTTTCGAGCATAACCAGCAGCGGGAAAGTTTCGTTAACGCATATATCATCATCGGGGCGCGAACAAAATATAAATGCGGAAAAGACGAAATAAAAAATATATATGACCTTAATCTATTTAGCTGCCTGCTGTGC
>JAWNNV010000390.1:0-32500 GCA_035044485.1 Scaptomyza reducta
TGGTACATAAGCTCGCATAATCCCTAGGCAGTACAAGTTTGTTTTAAATTTTCGATAACTCTTCCCGTTTCCGATATACACATGTAATCGATAACAACAAAATCTTCAATTTGGAAAACTTTTTGATGCAGTTTGAAAGATTATACCAAATAATGACAATCTGTGAAAATTTTATTGAAATCGCTTGAGAAACACTGGAGATATGGAGTATTGAAATTAAGAAGGTATGCACTATACGCGTGTACATACACACACTCACACATACTTGCAAGCACTGACTGTATGCGTAAAGTATCGGGTTAAGGGTATAGTCTAGTCGGGATTTCTCGACTAGAGCCTTCTTACTTGTTTTTAACAGTGGAGGGGTATTCTTGTTACCTCTCTATCCATTACATACTCTCTGCAGTATATTACAATTATAACCGTTATGTATTATTAGGCATTACATTGATAAATTGAATAAATTATGTTTAAATTAAATTGTTAGTTATTATTTTATTTTAATATTATCATCGAATTCAAGAAGTCAATAACTCTCCTATCATACCTACAAGCAGGCAGCATTATCCAGAAAATGTTGCAGGCCGCATATATCAATGCATTGGAATCAATGGTGCAAATGCTGAAAACGAAGCACGATTTATTATTCCACATAGGGTTATTGGCAAGTTTTCGTTTTCAATGGCACCCAATTAAAATTCTGATACCAACGCTTTATAACAGCATCTTGATCATGTGTGGGTACGAAGAGGGCTTCCCAATAATATTATTATTTAGACGTAGATGTACTAGCGGACAGTACATTTAAGTGGCCCAACGATACCAAGCACCGGCTTGTTAACGCGCGGACCCAAGCACAAAGGGACCCAACTCCCGCCCATCCGACCGAGGGGCGCACCGCGTAGCGTACGGTTACGAAGATCGCGAACATATAGACAAGTGACACAAGACTAGTTTTTTAAGAGAGCAAGTAGGAGTGGCACTATGTATTAAATAGGAAAGATCGGTGTATGCTGCACATAAGATCGGAAATGGGTTATGGATTGCAAAGTTAGAGTAACAAGTTTAAAGCACTATAGGTACAAAATTTCTAGTGTTTCTAATAGGTACTGCAAATATGTAGTTAATTGTAATACCATCCTGGAACGGTCAGTGTAATACCCCTGCGTATGAAGCCGCTTATAATGCCATGACTCAGACTTCCCGTGTCTAGAGAAAAACTGTAATTATCTACCTCACCATGCTTTCTTGTGGTCCACGAATCCACGTCTGCGATAAGTCGCGCAGTCTGACAATATGGCTCGGCAGTTGATTCTGATCAAGAATATATATACTTTATGGGGTCGGAGAAGCTTCCTTCTGCCTGTTACATACTTTTGCACAAAACTATTATACCCTTTTTACCCTTTGTTAATGGGTTCATTGTATAACAAGTAAGAAGGCTCTAGTCGAGAAATCCCGACTAGAATATACCATGAACCATATACCTTACGCATACAGTCAGTGCTTGCAAATATGTGTGTATACGAGTATAGTGCATACATTCTTAAATTCAATACATGTGTCTTACCGAAAACAGGAAGAGTTATCGAAAATTTAAAGCAAACTTGTACTGCCTAGGGATTAGGCGAGCTTATGTACCAAATCTGGAGTCTCTAGCTCTTATAGTCTCTGAGATCGACGCGTTCATACATACGGACGGACGCACAGACGGACAGACGGACATGGCTATATCGACTCGGCTGTTGATGCTGACCAAGAATATATATACTTTATGGGGTCGGAGAAGCTGCCTTCTGCCTGTTACATACTTTTGCACAAAACCATTATACCCTTTTTACCCATTTTCAATGGGTTCAGGGTATAAAAAGGATAGATCTTTCAAAGGAGGCAACGGAATATAACTTGTTATAGTTTGAGCATATTACACGAAATGGTTAATGAATTTAAAAGTAGCTCTAGCGATGTACATTAAGGTCTATAAATATACGGGAAAATATATTTGGGACATTTAGTTTTATTCGACTCAATAGAATGGGTAAGTCGATTACACCGTTGAGTAGGTTAGGAACAAATTGTATAAAATGTTTTATTGGTGCAGAGATCAATAAACTATTTTGACTATTGAGCCGAAACATTGGTCAAGGTTTATTTTTAGGTGCAGTTGGATTATTTGTCGGTCAGATCGGAATGCTATATCATATAGCTGGCATACAAATGCAAGATCTTGAAAAAGATCATTGAACTCAAACGAATCAGAGTGTTCATTCGAGTCAAGTTACTCCTCAAGTACAGATACTTCACTGTCTGCCAGAACTGTGACTTGGCTTGATGGTTCTCGTCTTTGTCGATTTCTGTATTGTATTCTTCATGTCAAAGTTGTCGTCAGTTTGGACATCTTATTGGTCGGTAAGAACAGCAACTGATTTCCAGTTAGAGACGTGAACTTTACAGATGAGCCTGATGACTTTCTTTTTTAGCCGAAGCCGGCTTGCCGGGTATGTTGCCATTTATAGAGGGTCGTGGTAAATTAACTTATTCCACGAGACCTGCTGTTAGCCGATTGACCAGTTGAAACGTCGTGATCGAGTTGGTATTTGCAATTACGGCGTTGTCACTGCTGTGGCAATTGAAGCAGACACAAGATATCCATTAAGTGGGTTTTGTAGATTGTTGGCGCTACTCCGTGAGCTATTCCAGCCACTTCGTTTAGACTGCACCGGTGCTGCACTGTGATCTAAGAGCAAATCTTAGATCTCGTATTGTTGAAGGTGAGTACAGATCTGCCAAAGTTGTCAGATAATCGACAGTTTGTAACGAGTGTAATCCTATTTGTAATCGTACACATTATAAATTCGCAATAATGCGAAAAATATTCATATTTCCTTAATCCCTCAACTAATCTTAGGCTTTACGCATACAATGTATAGCAAGGTTGAGCTGCAAACGCATTCACACCGGAAAGCCAAAAACAAGTAAGAAGGCTCTAGTCGAGAAATCCCGACTTGCTTGCAACTATGTGTTTATATGCAACAAGTTTCTAGTAAATAAACAAGTAAGAAGGCTCTAGTCGAGAAATCCCGACTAGACTATACCCTTAACCCTATAATTTACGCATACAGTCAGTGCTTGCACGTATGTGTCAGTGTCTGTATGTATACGCGTATAGGGCATACCTTCTTAATTTCAATACTCCATATCTCCAGTGTTTCTCAACCGCTTTCAATAAAATTTTCACAGATTGTCTTTATTTAGTCTAATCTTTCAAACTGCATCAAAAAGTTTTCTAAATTGAAGATTTTGTTGTTATCGATTACATGTGTATATCGGAAACGGGAAGAGTTATCGAAAATCTAAAACAAACTTGTACTGCCTAGGGATTAGGCGAGCTTATATACCAAATCTGGAGTCTCTAGCTCTTATAGTCTCTGAGATCGACGCGTTCATACATACGGACGGACGGACGGACAGACGGACGGACGGACGGACGGACAGACGGACATGGCTATATCGACTCGGCTGTTGATGCTGATCAAGAATATATATACTTTATGGGGTCGGAGATGCTTCCTTCTACCTGTTACATACTTTTGCACAAATCCATTATACCCTTTTTACCCATTTTCAATGGGTTAAGGGTATAAAAAAATCGGAACTCTCTAGCTCTTAAAGTCTGTGAGATCGACGCGCTCATACAGACAGACGGACATGGCTATATCGACCCAATGAGAATGTAATAGATAGAGAGGTAACAAGAATACCCCTCCACTGTTAAAAAAAAATCGTATACGTACGCTTAAGCTCGTCTCCCCCCTTCTTCTTTGTGCTCGTTTATCACTTGTGTGCTTATACTACTGGTCCCGCGGCCATATTTGATTTAGTTTTTGTTTCGATTGCTCATGTGTTCTCGTATGTATTCGGCACTGTCTGTCTATGCTGAAAGCCTAATACATATTTCGAAGCATGAACTCTTATAGTTATGAATACTTTGTGACTTGGGTGTGATGAAATTGTATAATAATAATAATATAATACGTATAATATAAAATTCATATTATTTTTATTCTATTTAAGTAAAAAATTAAATCAATAAAATAAGGTTTTTATACCCTGAACCCATTGAAAATGGGTAAAAAGAGTATAATGGTTTTGTGCAAAAGTATGTAACAGGCAGAAGGAAGCATCTCCGACCCCATAAAGTATATATATTCTTGATCAGCATCAACAGCCGAGTCGATATAGCCATGTCCGTCTGTCCGTCCGTCCGTCCGTCCGTATGTATGAACGCGTCGATCTCAGAGACTATAAGAGGAGAGACTCCAGATTTGGTACATAAGGTCGCCTAATCCCTAGGCAGTACAAGTTTGTTTCAAAATTTCGATAACCCTTCCCGGTTTCGATATACACATGGAACCGATAACAATCTTCAATTTGGAAACCCATTGAAAATGGGTAAAAAGGGTATAATGGTTTTGTGCAAAAGTATGTAACAGGCAGAAGGAAGCATCTCCGACCCCATAAAGTATATTTATTCTTGATCAGCATCAACAGCCGAGTCGATATAGCCATGTCCGTCTGTCCGTCCATCCGTCCATTACAATACGTCGCTCAGTCTGATATCAAAAATTATTTGTTCCACAAATCCCATCTTGAGAAATGATTACCAGACAGCCTGCTATTAACGAAGACCAATGTTGGAATAAGATGTCAGTAGTTATGCAGTCTGTGGTGGATGTTACTAGCCATATTCCCACCAAATTTGGTGAACATACGGGCATCCCTGTTTTAAAAAGCCGGGTGACTGGGGACGGCAGTGGCAGGTGTGGCATCCAAACTTTTGATGCAGATTTTTTGGGGGAAGTAACTAGCTTCTTCTCTTCAAATGTAGTGATTCTAGCTGTTCAAAAGTGGGATATATGTGCGTTTTATCGATTTGCGCATCGAGGTGTAGCGATTTATTCACGATTTAATAGCCCCCCAATTTTTGCACATTGCCTAACAAACTCTTGGACCCAGATATTTACAAAGTTTCACATCTCTAGCTCTAATGTTGTCGAAAAAAGTTGCGCTCATACAGACGGACGGACAGCATAACGGCCATTGCGCAAAAAAAAATATACTCTTCACCTTCGGTAATGATGTAAATCTGTGCAAGCATGACCGTACTAGAAAGTTCAAGAGTTCAGGGTACCTCCTAGTCGAGCTTTCTAACTTACATTTGCTAAGCTGTATTTGTAAACTACTAACGGTTTTATTGGCAACGAATTCAAAGAAACTCAAAACATAGCAATAAACCAGCCCTAAGTAGTTTGGCTGCTTTCAAATAGTTTCTTTTATCTATGTTCAATTAACTTGTGCAAAACTTTTGGTTGTTTGTTTATTTGACTGCAGCAATAAGTGCGCAATGCAGACGTGACCCCAGCAGTATGAGAGATCACGCAAAAGGCCCTACAAACCGCTCATGATAAATCCCTAGAATTAAGGGTCACAAGCAGCCAAATGATTTGACAGTTTTGTGAAATTTATTTTATTTACATATTTTTGTTGCCTGCACAAAATCATCAGAGTGTCTGGCAAAAAAACAGAAATAACTTCTTACCAAACCGTTTACGCGGCCATATTTAACGTTTGTTGCAACAGTCAAGATTGTAATTGTAATGAGCGTTGCCATTAAACAAGTTTTGATACAAATCTTTGGGAAATGTTTCTTCGAAACGCTATTAGCTTCCCCAGCTTTTGAGTTAGAGTCCCCAAATTTGAGAATGACGTTCCACAAAGATGTATCTGTATGGCTATATCGACATGGCTGTTGATGCTGATGAATAATATATACTTTATGGGGTCGGAGATGCTTCTGCTACTTCTAGTTACTATTACTTTTGCACAAAACTATTATACACTTTTTACCCATTTTTAATGGATCTATGTAAATAACTTCTTCGAAGCAAATATCAAAAAGTTATATGAAATAATCGATAAATTTTTCTTAAGTTTTATTAATAAAAATTCAAGTTCTGTATGAAATTTAGTAACAGCGCCCATTTAAGATTTAGAACATTCGAAAGCTGGTAGAAGCTCCCGTTATTTTAATTGCTGTTTTATTCATACATACAGTATGTCAGGAACACTTTAAACACTACAAAAAAAATGTATTTTACTTTAAATGCGAAAAACATAGGCCTTTTTATACCCTTACCCCATTGAAAATGGGTTAAGGGTATAATAATTGGATATTTATTAATTAATAAAATAACAAGTAAGAAGGTTCTAGTCGAGAAATGCCGACTAGACTATACCCTGAACCCCATTCTTTAAGTGTACAGTCAGTGCTTGCAAGAATGTGTGTGTGTGTGTGTACGTGTATAGTGCATACTTTCTTAATTTCATTGCTCCATATGTGCTTCTCAACCGATTTCAATAAAATTTTCACAGATTGTCATTATTTAATCTAATCGAATCAAACCAAATTCAAGATATTGTTGTTATCGATCACATGAGTATCAACTTCTTTTGTACATTTGATTAGTGTTCAGCATCAAGGGCTAGCTTTGAAGTAGCCTGGTTGATTGCTCGAAATAAGAAACCAGACACTATTGGTGAAGATTTGTTTATGTATTAAATCGAGTATGGACTCTCAAAACTGATGTCGAAATATTTATGGCTGACCAAAAAAATATTCTCGCGGATAAGCTTAAAAACTCTTCCTGGGTTGCATATCTCGCTTAATTAGCGGACATTTTTGAGAGTATAAATATATTAAACAAAGAATTGCAAGGAAAGAATATTAATATCATTTCAGCTAAAGAAATATTGTCAGCGTTTGTATTAAAGCTGGAATATTGGATACAGAAATCGAATAATGAAGCACGTATTCAATTTGAGAGTAAACCAAATCTGCCGTCTTTTTATACCCTTAACCAATTGAAAATGGGTAAAAAAGGTATAATGATTTTGTGCAAAAGTATGTAACAGGGAGAAGGAAGCATCTCCGACCCCATAAAGTATATATATTCTTGATCAGCATCAACAGCCGAGTCGATATAGCCATGTCCGTCTGTCCGTCCGTCCGTCCGTATGTATGAACGCGTCGATCTCAGAGACTATAAGAGCTAGAGACTCCAGATTTGGTACATAAGCATAAGATAATCCCTAGGCAGTACAAGTTTGTTTTAAATTTTCGATAACTTCCCGTTTCCTATATACACATGTAATCGATAATAACAAAATCTTCAATTTGGAAAACTTTTTGATGCAGTTTGAAAGATAAGACTTAATAATGACAATCTGTGAAAATTTTAATGAAATCGGTTGAGAAACACTGGAGTATTCAAATTATGAAAGTATGCACTATACGCGTGTACATACACACACTCACATATACTTGCAAGCTCTGACTGTGTGCGTAAATTATAGGGTTAAGGGTATAGTCTAGTCGGGATTTCTCGACTAGAGCCTTCTTACTTGTTGGATGTCAAAAGCTGCAAAGGCTATCAAAATTGCACACGAAAAGGCGGTTATAAAATGGTTGCCATTTGGAACAACATATTTGTGCGAACAAGGCTTTTCCGCTCTAATGAACATAAAAACGAAGAACAGAAATCGATAAAGCGCCGAAGGCTGTATTCAAATCGCTCTTACATAAAGTCCCAATTTTGAAGGAATTGTATCGAACATGAAACAACGAACGTGAAGAAAGAATGTGTTCAATTATTCTTATTTTTTCAAATTTGTTTAATTCTAATTTTTGTTTGTACCATAATTAATTAATTGTATAATAATTTGTTACAGTACCCCAAATTGTGAACCCTCAATTGTACCCCAATGGGTTTTAATTGGTTGTATAGAAATCGAAATACAAGGGCTATAATTTTCGTCAGAGAAGCGAATCTTTTTTTTCCTCAACAGTATATTACAATTATAACCGTTATGTATTATTAGGCATTACATTGATAAATTGAATAAATTATGTTTAAATTAAATTGTTAGTTATTATTTTCGTTTAATATTATCATCGAATTCAAGAAGTCAATAACTCTCCTATCATACCTACAAGCACTATGGGTACAAAATTTCTAGTGTTTCTAATAGGTACTGCAAATATGTAGTTAATTGTAATACCATCCTGGAACGGTCAGTGTAATACCCCTGCGTATGAAGCCGCTTATAATGCCATGACTCAGACTTACCAAATAAATCCAAACTTTATACGAAATGGAGGAACTTTATTGGCTCCTTCACTGCTCAAACATTTTTTTTTATCTTTCAAAGGAGGCAACGGAATTTAACTTATTATAGTTTGAGCATATTACACGAAATTGTTAATGAATTTAAAAGTAGCTCTAGCGATGTACATTAAGGTCTATAAATATACGGGAAAATATATTTGGGACATTTAGTTTTATTCGACTCAATAGAATGATTAAGTCGATTACACCGTTGAGTAGGTTAGGAACAAATTGTATAAAATGTTTTACTGGTGCAGAGATCAATAAACTATTTTGACTATTGAGCCGAAACATTGGTCAAGGTTTATTTTAGGTGCAGTTGGATTATTTGTCGGTCAGATCGGAATGCTATATCATATAGCTGGCATACAAATGCAAGATCTTGAAAAAGATCATTGAACTCAAACGAATCAGAGTGTTCATTCGAGTCAAGTTACTCCTCAACTACAGATACTTCACTGTCTGCCAGAACTGTGACTTGGCTTGATGGTTCTCGTCTTTGTCGATTTCTGTATTGTATTCTTCATGTCAAAGTTGTCGTCAGTTTGGACATCTTATTGGTCGGTAAGAACAGCAACTGATTTCCAGTTAGAGACGTGAACTTTACAGATGAGCCTGATGACTTTCTTTTTTAGCCGAAGCCGGCTTGCCGGGTATGTTGCCATTTATAGAAAGTCGTGGTAAATTAACTTATTCCACGAGACCTGCTGTTAGCCGATTGACCAGTTGAAACGTCGTGATCGAGTTGGTATTTGCAATTACGGCGTTGTCACTGCTGTGGCAATTGAAGCAGACACAAGATATCCATTAAGTGGGTTTTGTAGATTGTTGGCGCTACTCCGTGAGCTATTCCAGCCACTTCGTTTAGACTGCACCGGTGCTGCACTGTGATCTAAGAGCAAATCTTAGATCTCGTTTTGTTGAAGGTGAGTACAGATCTGCCAAAGTTGTCAGATAATCTTCAGTTTGTAACGAGTGTAATCCTATTTGTTATCGTACACATTATAAATTCGCAATAATGCGAAGAATATTCATATTTCCTTAATCCCTTAGGCTTTACGCATATAATGAATAGCAAGGTTGAGCTGCAAACGCATTCACACCGGAAAGCCAAAAACAAGTAAGAAGGCTCTAGTCGAGAAATCCCGACTAGACTATAACCTGAACCCTATACTTTACGCGTACAGTCAGTGCTTGCAACTATGTGTTTGTATACGCCTATAGTGCATACTTTCTTCACTTCAATGCTCCATATCTCCGGTGTTTCTCAACCGATTTCAATAAAATTTTCACATATTGCCATTCTTTCATCTAATATTTCAAACAATTCATACTTTTGCATAAAACCATTATATCCTTTTTACCCATTTATTTTTACGCTTAAGTACCTGTGATAGCCATTATCGGTTTTAGATGCAACAAGTTTCTATTAAATAAAAAATACTTGCAACAGCACTTGAACCTTCTAACCTGCCGCTAAAATTACCCACGTAAGGGAATATTTTGGGGAATACTTTTTAGGGAAAAATTGGCAATAAAAAAGGTCAACACTTGCTCTTTTGTAAAAAGGTTAACAATTTGACTTCTTGAATGTCATTAGGGCGGAAAATGTTTCGTTATTTAAATTATTTTTTGTTTTAAATACATATATCATTATTTTTTTTTACAGCATCATATACATTTACTATTTTGTAACAGCTTCATTTACTATTCTTTTTTTACAGCTTAAAATACCATTGTTTTTTGGTCGGATTGAATGGGCTGAGGATTTGGGTATTATAATGGACTCAAAGCTTAAATTTGACAAGCATATCTCTGCCATTGCGAATCGAGCATCAACTGCCTTGGGGTTCATTAAGCGCTGGTCGAAAGAATTCGACGACCCCTACATAACAAAAACTTTGTATATTTCTCTAGTCCGACCGATTCTTGAATATGGATCTTGTATATGATTTCCCAAATACAGGATTCATCAAGATTGAATAAAATCGGTGCAAAAACAATTTCTTCTCTTTGCTCTTCGGGCCCTTAACTGAGATAATAATATTAATTTACCTTCTTATTATAGTAGACTTTTACTATTAATTCTTCCTTCTCTTTCTGATCGTAGAACAATGATTGGAATAACTTTTTTCCATCAACTAATTAATGGGGAAATTGATTCCAAATTAGCTTTGCAGTTCCGATCAGAAATACTATAAATTTCTTACTTATATCTCTTCAAACTTGTTATTCTAATTATGCTATCCATAACCCTTTTCGGATTTTATGTGCTTTAAATAACGATCTTTCCTACTTAATACATAGTGCCACTCCTACTTGCTCACTAAAAAAACAAGTCTTGTGTCATCTGTCTACATGTTCGCGACCTTCGTAGCCGCACGCTACGCGGTGCGCCTCTCGGTCGGTTGGGCGAGGTGGGGAGGTGGGTTACTTTATGCTTGGGTCCGCGCGGAAACAAGCCGGTACTTGGTATCGTTGGGCCACTTGACTCTACTGTCTTTAGTACATCTACATCCAATAAAAAAAAAATAAATCTGAACTCTCTAGCTCTTAAAGTCTGTGAGATCGACGCGCTCATACAGAAAGACGGACATGGCTATATCGACACGGCTGTTGATGCCGATAAAGAATATCTATACTTATGGGGAGGAGATGCTTCCTTATGTCTGTTACATGTGCACAAAACCATTATACCTTTTTACCCATTTTTAATGGGTTTCAGGGTATAAACACAGTAATGACACAAATATAAGCAATTTGTGTTTTTATATTATTAAATAAATATTTATATGCTGGTGAAACTTAATTTTGGGTCCATTAGTAAACCCAAATCCTCAACCCATTCAATCCGATCAAATTGTTTGTTTGTTTACTGCAATTAAGTTTCAATAAATTAACTCTACACCAAGTTTGAAAGTTGTATAAATCAGTTTGTAGCTTATTACCTGACAGTACATCAGCACCCAAGAGTAGTTTATTACTGACAGATCGTATATAGACAGTGTAAATAGAAACGGTCTGATTTAGTTGAGGAACTCCAGAAGTGACCTGAACCGCTTTGGAAACAGAAAGTTTAATTTTATGAATTAGAAGGAAGTGATTTACAGATTTTAGGAATAGCAGACAACTTGGAGATAGCCCAATATTTTTCAGCATTAGATTTGTGTTCTTTTTTGTGCAAAGGAATAATAGATGACTCTTTCCAAATTTGGAAAAGAGCATAACTCCACGGACAAACCAAACAATTTATGAAAATGCTTTGAAAGACCCTGAGCACAGTACCTAAGCACACAGCTTGGTACTCCATCAGGTCCTGGAGAAAATGTTGGCTTAATTATTGTGATTTCGGGTACAAAAATGTAATTAGCGCCAATTAGCTGATAGGGGTAAACAGATCGGCAATGGCCTGATCTGAGTTGGCTTTCATTTCATCAAAAAATATGTTTGATGGAAGTGTCGATGACTTTCGCTTCGTGTTAACGAAATCGAAAAACCTTTGGGGATCCTGCTGAAACTGTAATCTACACCTAGCCAGGTAATTCCTATAACACTGGTTATTGACGATTGAGAAACTGGAACGAGCAATCAAATATGCAGAATAAGCTAACGAAGAGCTGGATTTTCTAAAACTCTTGTAGAGTACTTATTGGGTAATGTAATCGAAACCTTCAACGTTGGGTGGTATAAATCTTCTGGATAAGATGTGGGTTGTGATCGGGTAACAGATGAGGAGGCCGGATCCAAAACAAAAACCAGATCAAGCATTTTACTACGATAATTTGGGATATCATTTATTTGACTCAATATCTCAATGACATCCCAAGGGCACCAGAGTCGATGCAAGAAATCCAGGTAACTTCAGCAATAGTGGAATCACCAAGTACTACAAGGAAATCGCGATCAGAAAGCATGCAAAAAACAGAGAATATAGCAGACAAATGAGCATCGTACACAGAGTTATCGGAGGAAAAAAAAAATACGAATACCATTAATAATCAACTTTACAGCAACAAATTCTATATCTATAGAACCACCCACTATTACTGTCTCCGAAGAATAATCTACATCAACACCAATAAGTACACCACCACCACGACGAAGACTACGGTATTTTCTGTAGATAGTATTATTATGGTATAAACTACTTACATAGACCTCTTACATTTTGATAGCCAAGCAAGAAGGCAGTTGTTAGTTTTTTGAACTATCAGAATCGGGAAAAGTTTTAGACACAACTGCTGGGGTGGGAGATACAATCGGAGGCCGATTTTTCTTTCTGGCAGTATATTCATTTACTATTATGTGCTCCGGCCAAAATTCTTTGCAACATATAGAGCTAAAATCTTGACTCGAAACACTGATTTTAAATGACGAGATATTCGTAAAATTGGCTTTAGATTTGCCCTTGATATAGACCTTGACATCATCAGATGTTAAATCAGGGGGAACCTTAAAACAAAAATTTGTTTTTTTGGTGGAACGGCAACAAATCTTCTGATAATATCTTCAACTGAAGTTATATTTTCAGGTAATGGAAGGACGAGCTTGTGTTCCAAATCTGGAGTCTCTAGCTCTTATAGTCTCTGAGTCTCTCATACATACGGACATGACGATATCGACTCGGCTGTTGATGCTAATCTAGAATATAAATGATTCCTTCTTTTTTACCCATTTTCAATGGGTTCAGGTTATAAAAAACAACATGACCCACAGGAAAATTAAAACAAGAGTAGGAAACCGCACTTCTGAAACTTACACACTACACAACAGAATACAGCAGGGATCACCGATCTCAGTAGTTTTATTCCTCATATAATAAGTTATCACATACCATTTCGCTTCAAAAAAAATAACTGCGCCTTTGCAGACGACTTTCACATAATAATCAACGACACTAAAAGTAAAGAAGACAATAAGAACCTAAACAATTTTTTCACTAACATTGGTGCAACCAATCCGAAGCCTCTCTCTCCCCGATCAAATGCAAACACATTCACATACACTGCATGGCACAAATAACAACACAAAACTAAACAAGGTCACACGAATTTTAGGACTCACTATTAACCAAAAGTATAAATGGGCCTCACATATTGAAATAACAATAACACTGCACAAAAGTCAAATATAATAAAATGCCCCTCATCATCTGCACACATCTCCATTATAAACATTTACATTATAAACAAGCAAGAAGGCACTAGTCGATAAATCCCGACTACACTGTACCCTGAACCCCATACTTTAGGTGTACAGTCAGTACTTGCAAGTATGTGGTTGTGTGTGTGCGCGTTTAGTGCATACCTACTTATTTTCAATGCTCCATTTCTCAACCGATTTCAATAAAATTTTCAAAGACTGTCATTATTTCGTCTAATGTTTCAAACTGCATCAAAAAGATTCCCAAACTCAAGATTTTGTTGTTATCGATCACATGTGTATATCGGAAACGGAAATAGTTATCGAAATTTTTAAATAAACTTGTACTGCCTAAGGATTAGGCGAGCTTATGTATCAAATCTGGAGTCTCTAGCTCTCATAGTCTCTGATATCGGCGAGTTCATACATACGAACAGACAAGGTCCTTCATATGGCCCTAGAGGCCATCTACTTCTTGCCCAGGCATTTCAGTCTCGCGCTGAGCTCGATCTAGATCGAGTTTCTTGGCTCTCAGAACTCTCTGCACGTATTGTACAACACGTCCCCAATTCCTATCTCTCTCAAGCATAACCTTTACTGTAGTCGGGTGCAAATTCTGTCTCTGTTTCCTGGTTCAGCGTCAGGCGCTGCCAGTTCCATTTGCGACAACCAGTACATACAGTCGGGCGATGCTGCCTTTCCCATTCGGTGAAGGTACTTGCGGAAGTATCCGTGTCCAGACAAAAGCTGTTTTAGGTAGTAATCTACCTCACCATGCTTTCTTGTGGTCCACGACTTCACGTCTGCGATAAGTCGCGCAGTCCCTTTCGCCCTACTTTCCACCTCCCAAAGACTCTGCCATGCGCGAAGTGTGTTGGCTCTTTCCTCTTGGGAAGCATTTTCCCCTTCTCCTCAAGAAAACAGCCTTCCGTTCTTTAGCCAGAAGTTGTATTGGTGCCATCCTAGCAATCACCAACACAGCAGGCTCCGAGACCATACGATAGGCAGAAACTACTCTCAAGGGCCCCTACGTTGCACCTGTGCGAGTCTCTTCCGATACATCTCTTTTTTTTTAAGAGAATTGGCCCATATCTCTGCCCCATAGAGCAACACCGACTGAACCGCACTCATCAGGAGGCGGCGTCTGCTAGGAGAGGGGCCCCTAACATTGGCCATTAGCCTACTGAGCGCAGTCACCCCATCTGCCGCCTGTTGTATCTGTTGGAAAAAGCCCAGCTTGGTGTCTACCATGATGCCAAGGTATTTGACCGCAGGTTTCGACATCAACGTAGCCTCTCTGACTCTCACTGGGTTGATCGTTGGTATCCTTTTTATTGGTCAGGACTACCACTTCTGTCTTGCTTAGCGCCAGTGAAAGCACATGCTCCGCCATTCAACTACCGACAGTCCTCATCACTTGGTTGAGTTTGAGCTGTGCTCGTGGCAGGTCTCGTGCTGATACCAGTACAGCAACATCATCCGCATATCCCACCAAGCACGTCTCCTCTGGCATTTCCAGTCTTAGAAGACCATCGTAGGTGGCGTGCCACAAATCCGTTACTAGGATAGATCCTTGCGCAGCCCCTGCGAACGCCTTCTCTGGTCTCGTAGAGGAGTCCGCGATCCGTACGGTAGGCATCGATTAATTGCAGTAGCTGTGCTCCAGAGCCTCCATCATATCTGGCCATCTCGCCGAGTTAAACGCATTCTTTACGTCGACAGTCACCAGAAGTACCACTAGGCGCGAGTACTTTCTATGGTCCTCGGCTCTTTCGACAGCTGCAACTACATCAAGGACTGCGTCTCTGGTGGGCCGGCCCGCCCTAAGCCCGTACTGCCTCGGTGAAAGTCCACCGGCGTTGCGAATTGCTGCCGTTAACCTGGTCCTAATTAGCTTCTCCATCACCTTTCCCGCTGTATCCAGCATACACAATGGATGGTAGGACGATGGAGACTCCGGGTCGGCCTTTCCTTTGCTGATAAGCACCAACCTTGCAGTTTTCCAACACGAGAAGAAAACCCCATCAGCTAGGCAGGCATTATAAATGCACAGTAGAAGTCAGGGGTTCTGTTAGTAAACTAGCTTCAGAGCCTCGTTCGGTATCCCATCCGGGCAGGTGTCTTCTTATCCTTCATCGAAAGAACCGCTTTTTCTAGTTCTCCATGGGTAAATAGGGGGATTACTTCCATCTGGCACCATTCCCTTTGTGGCCTGATCGGGTGCTGTGGAAAAAGCGCGGTCACTATGTTGTCCATCGTCACGGCTTCTAAGGCTTTAACCGATTTCAGGGAAACCAGTTTTCGAGTTTCGAGTTTGCACCCCAGTCCCCAGAGGTTCCTTTCTATGTCTTCCACCAACTCCCTCCAGCAGCAGGCCTTGCTCTGATTAATGGCTCGTCGTAATTCCTTTTTTGCGGCCTAATCGCGGCCTAATCGTTTGCTTCTACTCGGTTTCTCGCACGTTGTGCAATACGACGGAGCCTGCGACATTTTATGCGCAGATCCGCAATCTCTGGTCTCCACTAGTAAAGCGGCTTCTTCCCGTGGCGGGGCCTACTGCGGGGCTTAGAAACCTCAAAGGCCGGACTGATGATATTTATTGTTGAAGTAGCCAATGTTTCTGCTGCTACTTGTCTATTCTGGCCGACATCCTCCATCCTTGCAGCACCCCTCACTAGTTCCTTCTCAAAAGACCCGTTTACTAACCCATCCTGACTGTAATCATTTATTTGGCAGTTGTTTTTAAAAGAAGCGACATAGACATCCCCTGTTTCTCGGAAGACTTTTAAAATCCTAACCGAATTTACGGTGTCTTTAATAATCTTCATCGGCAGAAAAATATTAGTCAGTCGGCATAGAATTGAATTTTGTAATATTAAATGAATCTGTTGCCGTATTTGTACTAAAAAAAAAAATTGCATCATCGGCCACGTCCGATGGCTGACAAATGCGGGAGTAATAAGACTCGATGTCGTATTTTTTAGAGGAGACGCAAAAAGATGGTCCTCCCTTTGTCGCATTATTTCTGAGAGTTTAAAAAAAAGGTCCCACAGAGTTGAACCAAATATTGCACTGTAGAGATCATTTGAGTTGTATTCAACTGACAGAAACACAAACAAATGAGCAGAATTTTTGAAAATTTGTTTGACGCGGGAGTCCAATTGGGCAAACATTTTAGAATCTGCAATATATATTTAATCTATAATAATGAGATTTAGGTCAAACAACCTTGAATGCAAAGTATTAACTAAATCACGGTTTAAGACTCTAGTCTGAACCAGTTTGGTTAACTCGGAATGAAAATATGGAATGCAGTATTCAGCCACTGATTCCAAAAGCTGTTTTTCCTTTCCGTACACATAAAAATATTTTTACAGAAATTGGATCTGTTTCTGGCTTGGTATTGTATAAAACGGATAAATTACTAATATAAGTCGGCTCAAAGTACACAAATTTGTTGTTGGCATTGTGCAAAACGTGTGTTAAATATTGGTTCTGCTTTAAATGAAGATACCTGATAATAAGCTCTCCGTTGAAATTAAAGTTGGTAGGTAAATCAATCGGACATTATTATCTCCTAGATTTTCAACTCTATTAATAACATCAACATTTAATTAGGATTTATTTCTGGCAATCCTAAAACTCTGAAATTATTAGTTACTATGTCTTCGTTATCTACAATATCTTTAAACTCATCCCGCATCACAGCACTACTAATCCAAACTTAAATATTTCACAAGCTTATTCCCAACCATATCCTCATTTTTGAAACAAAACAATTCGCAATCCCGATTAAATAGTTCTGAATTTTCATCCCTCCACGGCGCGTATAGCGCCACTACGATCGCGAAGAGCGTAAACTAATGCTGCAGTAATGCGGAGTGTTTCGATATCATTTTCTTCATCAATACTTAAGGGTTCTAACCTGTTGCTCTGGCAATGTAGTATTAATATATACTTTAGCGCTACTGCTTTCGGACATACGGCCCACTTACTCACTTACTCTCACTTACTGCATCACGCATTAATTTTGGAAAACCGCTATGGTACTTGTTAATATAATTAATGACGTAACTAAAGTAAGCATGGGCATCTAAAATTAACTGCTTATAAATGTTAGCTCGCTGCAGTTGAAGAAGATGAGTAATGTAAGCGTTAAGTCTAATGCCCATTATCGTGGGCATTATCGTATTTCTACTCTAAAAATGGAGCCACATCCGGGTTAGTTTTATCAGTTGTAATATATAGATTAATAAATATACCGAATACACCGCCCTCCATCTTCATAAGTTTAAGAAGTTGCCTAAATCGGAAATCAGTATACTTAGCACAAGTAACTGGATCAGCTCTTATGAGAAGGGCTTTGCCACTGAAAATTAAATTTTAAGCTAATTCTTTAGTAATTTGTACTTTGTCAACGTTTTTTGAAAGCTAAACCAAGAGCTCCGACCACATTGTTTCAGCTGCTGAGAACGTTGTAAAAAATGTCGGAAGATTAAACTGCCATAACTTTTTGTTCCTTTATAGTGGCGCTGTGCTTACGTAAGCAATGGACGTATTGTTACAAATTTTAAACATCTCTAACTTTTATAGTTAAGAAATATTTTATCAGTTCTACAACCTCTTTTATCGAAATTCCTAAGCACGGATCTAACTATGGTGTAAAACTTTCTGTGAATTTTCTTTGAATGGCAGCGAATATTGAAGGTACTGGACTACCTCGGAGTCTGAATCTGCAATCATATTCAAAGGTCTTCTCCACGTACCATTACAATTATCTGCACCGCTACATTTTCAGTATGTACGTTTTCTAATAATATTTCCTGGATTCATTCGTTCAACATATCGTAGCACCTGCTTTTGTGCTCGCCTTGAGGATCCAAGTTCATTTGGGATAGTTTGCACACCGTGTGCAAAATGTCAGGACGAGTGCACAGCGCAATACACATTAGGAACCCAATGGGAGATTGATAGTCTGTCACATCTTGCTTGCACATCTCGATTTGGCAGTTGACTTGGAAATTGGCTTCCAATGGTGATGACGTCGTGCGACAATTGTCCATGCCCAACTTGTGAAGCTTCTTCTGGCCAATACGAATAGCACCAGTTTCGCCCTTTCGTTTAAATGTCTGAGCACGCGAACAGCAAGTCATCAACGTAGACAGCTGTTGTTGCCTCTCGCAGTGTAATAGTGTAGCCAGACAGGCTGCACACAACCACTGTGCCATGGCCTCTCAATATGTAGCTTTTTCGCGAACTCATAGAACAGTTCACGTCGCGCACACATGTGTGACGTTACGCCGCTGTCGATGCAGCAAACACATCCGATCAATTTTCGGTTTGTAGAAACTCCAGAAATTGAACGCTGTTTTTCACCGTCCATGCTATTTCATTTATATTTATATATATATATATATATATATACATATATATATATATTTATTTATACTTGGTTTATTTCTCTTGTTGTAATCTTTTTCATGTATGCTATCATTTTGATTGCTGCATTTGACTGTATGAACAATGTTACCTTGCGCACAGGTCCCTGGGGCGTGTATAACTTTTACAACTCGCTTTATATATCATGTGCAGTGACGCTCTGGTAAATAGAGCTAATCTGCGACGCACTGATTGACAAGAACAGCACAGCCATAGCTTTGTCGTTTTGATTCTTCCATGATTTATACCCCGCACTGGCCTTATCTTCTGGTACAGCTTCCGTTGCAATCTCCCTCTCGATTTTGCTTTTTGAATATTATTCGCACGTCTGGGAGAGTACATCGATATACAATATACATTTCGGGGATTGCCAACATAACATATTTCCTATGGGGAAATTGGGAAGATCCGAACAATCTAAGCCATTCGTTTTTGAGAACTTTGGTTTCTTGCCTAACTTTATGCTCCTGCTGCATGTCTTGCGTTTTTTTTTCGGCTAACCTATTTTCTGGATCTTTGCGTCAAATTTTTATTACTATCAGTGGCCACTACTCGTACTAAAAACAGAACACTTCACCTTGCCCATGTGTTTCGCGCATGCTCAATCGTGGTTTTTTATACCCTATACTTTCTATTTCAGTTCGACGGTTTGTATGCTGTACGGTGTTTTCTCGCTGTCCGTTAGACGTGTAAACAGGGTCTTGTCGGCATCCGATCGTCGAAGTATCTGTTATTTACTCTTTTTGTCTATCTGAAGAATCACTTCTTATAACAGAGTGCTCCAAAGTACACGTGCGAAGTATAAATTAATTGTTCTTGTTGCCTAACTATACGGTTCTTCTATTTAATTCTTGACGTTCGCTATTCCTAATCCTTTCAGAACGTCTAAATTCTTCATTATCCCGGCACTCTCTTTTAGATAGTGTGTTATTCAATATTTAATGCTCTGCATAATTGTCGTCTCTGAATTGTAACTGCAACTTGACCACATCTCGATTAGATATATCCGATGATATTTCAGCAACTGAAATCGTTACTGAAATCGGACCAAAAATTCTCATGTGCACACATACTAGGGTCGGAGATACGGCGTTCTGCCTATTACATACTTTTGCACAAATCCATTGCATTACCTATTTTTATTGGGTTCAGGGTATAAAAACACAAGACCCTTGGAACTCCTTAACCCTGACATTTTAAAACAACAGAAATAAAAAAAAATTAAGTTGTAAATAGAATTTTCAAAGAGGTGAATGAGGGAGGTGTGGGCGTAACCATTAAATATTTTTGAAATAAATCTTTGTTGGACTATGATAATCTGTGAAAATTTTATTCCCGGCAATTGTTGAAGCTCACCAAAAGGTGGAGGACGGCCGTGGTTATGGAGGGTTGTTATTTTGAGAAATGCGGTGTTGTGCTCAAGTAGCAAAACTTTTAAAGATACTTTGTTGTCAAAATGTGAGCAACTCTCAAAGCTACTTTTTGCCTATGTAGAGCGATTTCATTCGGAATTCTGTATCCACGATTAACCTTGTCTGTATTCGGTAGAGGAAACTCCAGTTAACTTATGAATCAAAATTGTTACTCTTTGCAAATCCTGTATTGTATCTCAAGTGTTCGAAACTTTAACCCAAAAAGAGTAAAGAGAGACAGTTGTTTAACAGCAGCAAAAGTGGGCGCTCTCAGACTCTGCTAGGGTCGAACTTTATATGCGGATTTCCATTCAGCGCGTTTTTTTTGCAAGCAAAGCTTTTGGGCTTTTGTCTCTTTATTCGAATTAACAGAGAAATAAAGTTTTGTGTGTAACGCTTACATAAAGTAATAGCATATTGACATTTAAGATACATGCACACATCATACAGCTTAGACAACTGAACCGGCGAAGCGTTAAGACGAACAACTTGGAAATTTAGTCCGCTGAATAAACTTTTTACTTATTATATTTTTTATATTTTAATCAACCAAGTCAAGAAGTTGTTTTACTTATTTGTGGCTTTAAAAGTTCAATCTTACAATTTTGGGGCTCCTCCGGGATAAGAACATAATGATGAACAAAATAACAAGTAAATGGTGAAATTCGGTGACAAAAAGTACACTTTAAGGTGGGCAATAACGCGTTTAAGTTCAGCGCAGTTAACACTATTTAATTGCGTTGATGGAGAAGGTTGCAGTTAATGTAAATTAAATTATGCCACTAGAAGACATCACTTGTTTTTCAGTGCAAGAGCTTAAAGAAAAATTGAAATTATTGTCTTTACCAAGTTAAGTTTGTAAGAGAGAATTCAATTTAGTGGACGACGACTTAGACAGTGACAACTTGTCTTACGGAGATTGCAAGATGGAACTCATAAATAGTCAGAAGACAGCTTCGGTATTCACACTATGGGATATCGAGGACTCTCTTTTGGTTTTTACCGGCAATGGTTCTCCAGACGTTGATGAATGGCTATTAGAATTTCAACTGAATGCCATAACAGTGGAATTATATTCAAAAATTTATTTAGGGTAGACAGTAAGTTAAAAGTGCAAGCATTCAAATCTGAGTTCAGTGAGAAGCGTTCAGCAAAAGAAATTCATAACTTATTATCGGCCAGGAAAAAGAAATATAATGAATCTTTAGGTGAATTCCTGATTCTACGCAGAATAAAATTTGTTTATATCATGCGTCAAATCTGAATGAGTTTAAACAAAAAATTAAGATTTATGAAAGATTTTATTCCAGTCAAGAGCTTAAAAAAAGGCCAAAGTCTGACAATAATCAAGTCAAGAAAAATTCTGCTAGGCGTTGTTTCAAATGTGGTGGAAACGAGAACTTTGCAAAACAATGTGAGGAAAAAGAATTTAAATGTTTTAAATGCAATCAAATAGGAAACAAGGCAAAAACATTAGATAAACAAATTAAGAAGGAATCAGCTAGAATGCAACAGTGTCAGTTATTTTTTAACGGTGTTTTCAAAAGACTCTTTATTGACGGCAAGAAAGTCACAGCTTTGTTTGATTCTGGTAGCGATCTGTTTTCTATTCACGAATGAATTTACAAGGAAGTTTATCCAGTTGTTCTTAAGTCGAATTGTTAAGAATTGTTTGGTATAGGTGGAAAATTTACACTTTGGATTCTTTTATAGTTTCGACAAATCTTGAAGAATGTGTTTCCATGTCGTCCGTGATGAAGATAGTCTGTACGACGGAGTAATCGGTTTGCAATATTTTGAATGCGGTGAATGCATTGATTAGTTCAAAAGGAGTAGCTTTTCAAGCTGCGGAGAAGATTAATGAAAAACAAAATCATGAGTTAGCTCATCATAACGAAGCCCACACCACAATACGTAAAGAACAAAAGGCGAACATTCTAGAATTACAAATATTTTCAATAGTTGTTATCAGTCGATATTAGTAACAAGATAACTCCAGAAGTAGATAGTGCGGGCTTTAACATTAATTTAAAGGCATACCAGAGCAGCCGATATCAAGTCCAGTTGAAATGAAAATAATCCTCTCCGAAGAAGTTCCAGTCTATCAGAGACCTAGACGTTTACCATGTGTAGATAGCGAAAAAGTTTATAAGCAAATCAGAGATTGGTTGGAAAATGGATAATTCGTAATAGCGTTTCAGAATATGCATCTCCTATTGTGTTAGTGTCGAAGAAAGATGGCACTAAAAGGCTATGTTGCGATTATCGAAAGCTTAATGAGAAAATTGTTCGTTATAATCGATGTTTTACACAAGCTGCAAAAAGGAAGAGTGTTTACGACTCTGGACCTATGTAACGGGGATTCCCGCAAGTATACGTCATTTGTAGCACCTACAGGCCAGTACGAGTTCTGTATCGTTCCCTTGGATTTATAATTCCCCGACTTTATTTATGAGGTATATTTTTGCAGTTCTGAGAAATTTGATCGATGAAAGTACGATTTTTGTATATATGGATGATATTATAATTCATTACATTTAAATGGGGAGAAGAGTTGGCTTCGTTCAAGCAATTAAAATGTTGCTTATTAAGTTCCCCAGTGTTAAGGTTTTACGATCAAAAAGCCGAAACAGAAGTGCATTGCGATGCAAGTATGTACGGATACGGTCAGATCTTTTGCAAAAGAACTCTGAAGACCACCCAGTGGAGTACATGAGTAGGAAAACGACAACAACTGAAGAAAAGTGCCCATCCTATTAATTAGAAGATCTCGCAATAGTTGAGGCTTTAAAGAAGTGGCGTAGTTACTAGCTGGGTAACAAAATGAAAATCGTAACAGATTGTATTTTGTTTGCAATGACCATGAAAAAAACAAGATGTTCCCGTTAAAGTATCTAGTTGGGCAATCTTTTTACAAGATTTCGATTATCAAATTGAACATCGGTCAGGGAGAAGTATGAAGCATGTAGATGCTGTTAGCAGAGTATATTGTTTATTGTTACAAGACTCGCTTAAACATCGTATACAGAGACAGGATGAATGGATAAATGCAATTAGCAGAGTTTTAGAGACATTTTAATTATGACATTTGCCATGCATTTACATTTTACATTAAAAATGGAGGATGAAATTATAATTACTGCTCATCGTCAAGGACATTTAAGTGCTAAGCGAACCATAGAATTAGTAAAACGTGATTACTTCATTCCAGACTTGGCAAGGAAAGTTGATTTTGATATTAATTCGTGCATAGAATGCATTATAGGTGATTCCAAGCATTGGAAAAAAGGAAGTTTTATTGAATCCTACCGACAAGTTAGATATTCCTTTAAAAACACATTTTAGTTATAGTTGACGGTTTTTCCAACTTTGTTTGTAATCCAACGCGAGTTATTAATGATCGAGGTACTGCTTTCACTGCTAATCTTTTCGAAGAATAATGCAAGGAGGAAGGTATAGAGCATTTACTGGAGTGCCGAGTGCAAACGGGCAGGTTGAAAGAATAAACAGGATTATAATTGCGGTTTTGACCAAATTGTGCGTATCAGACCCAAAAGCATGGTATAAGCATGTTGGAAGAGTACAACAATTGATTAATTCTACTCCACCGAGGAGCACAAAGGTATCTCCGTTTCAAATTCTTACACGCTTACAAATAAGAACAAAATATAACAATGAATTTCAAAAATGTATATACGAGGAATTTGTTGTTGAGTTACAACAAGAGAAAGATGAGTTAGGGCAAATGGTAAAGGAAAATATTTTGTCAATACAAGAAGAAAACCGTAACTCATTTAATAAATCAAGAAATCCAGAAAAGGAATACAGCGTGAACGATATTGCTGCCATTAAGCGAACCCAATTTGGAGCTGGACTAAAACTGAAGGGGAAGTTTCTTGGTTTTCCCTATGTTGTGAAACGTATGTACATTGTATAAAAGTTTGCTAACTTTGAAGGACCGACAAATCATAACACGGTTGCTGAACATATGAAGATTAGGAACCCAATATTCGGGATGAATAATTAGTAGGATGACCGAATATAGGATTGGCAGCTCTAGCAGCTGATACCAATAACTATCTATAAATATATAATATTAAGTTACAATAATCGATTGTATATCATATAATCAGCTCGTCACTAAAATATGTATCAAAAAGGTGTTGTAACTGAACCGGCGAAGAGTTAAGACGAACAATTTAAGAACTTGGAAGCTATGTCCGATGAATAAACGTTTTAACTTATTATTTTATATTTTAATCTACGAAGTCAAGAAGTTGTGTTATTTATTTGTGGCTTTAAAACTTCAGTCCTACATTTATAGACGATAAATCTCTACATGCAACAGCAATATTTATGAACAAGCAAGAATGCTCTAGTCGAGAAATCCCGACTAGACTTTACCCATTTTCAATGGGTTAAGGGTATAAAAAGCGGCAAGTTTTAGATTCTTCTTCTGGTAAGAATTTCCCGACTTATTACTTGTTATACCCATTGAAAATGGGTAAAAAGGGTAAACGCATACAGCCAGTGCTTGCAAGTATGTGTGAGTGTGTGTATACGCGTATACCTTCTTAATTTAAATACTCCATATCTCAAGTGTTTCTCAACCGATTTCAATATCATTTTCACAGATTATCATTATTTCGTCTAATGTTTAAAGTGCATCATTCTGAATTCAAGATTTTGTTGTTATCGATTACATGTGTATATCGGAAACGGGAAACAAACTTGTACTGCGCGGGGATTAGGAAAAATTTCGAGACCGGGGAGCACAATCTCTCTTTGGTATCGCAAATTGCAGGGGTGAGGAAGAGCTGCATATAAGACGGAACCTAGATGTTGTAGCCAAGATAAAGGCGTCAGCGTATAGGCAAAAGAACATCTCAAATGATATCAAACTTGGTTTTGTAACATTTGTGGACGCCTTCTCAGCAATACAGTCCTGCAAGACAACTTGAATGGGCCTCGAGGAGGAATAAAAGAGGATGGCGAGCGATAAGCAGGAGAATAAACCGTATACGCCAACGGAGAAGCGTTCAGCAGGGAGCGCTGCGGGCCTGAATGTTGAAAAGACCTGTGGTTGAGATGGGTTCCGCGACGCATCCTACAGTTGTAAAACACCGTCTGCTATATTTCGAAAGTAATGCTAATTCCTTTTAGCCAAATGGAACAATATCAAGTGGGCGTAGAACTCCAATCTACACACTCTATCTGACCAACCTATATACAGAGATATTTGTGAAATTTTAGGTCGGACGGGCAGACAACATAACTGACATTGCGCAAAAACCAATATATATCCATATTAACAGAAGCCAAAGAATTCAAAGAAGACCTATTCCGGCTGAATGAATAAAATGCTCAATGATATTTTGGAAAAGTACGCTCGCTGAAAACTAAACGAAACAAGCGCCTCTGACAGTCCATGTTGGTTAAGAATGACGAGGATACACGGGATGATGCTGTGGTGAAAGTGGTGGTGAATATTTTACGATCAAAAGAAACACAAAAAATAGAATTAAAATAAATGTATTAATAAGATAAAACAAACACGGAAGACGTATTTTATTATTTATTCCTTTATTTAGCGCGCAAACAAATAAAAGCTGTTTTTTCCGACCTATTTAAAGAATCCTTCAAAAATTGTCGCTATGATCAGAAAATCTGTGCATTACATTACGGACGATGTAAGAACATCTGCGTATAGGGCTTAACACAATAGAGTACTCCAAAGTGAAAACAGCCTATAAATGTAACGTGAGTGTTATGTCTTTTTTTGCGAGAGCGCTGAAGAACAAAAGACATCTACAACGTTTGGTTGTTTGGGAGAGACTAATTTATTTTTTAAGCGATAGCCTAAGCAGTAAATATTTTAGGTCGAGCAACGCAGTTCATTTTACATGATTTACCTTTGAAAAGTTTTTAGTTAGTATATCGGCAATCATTTCTTGAGTTGTAAGTAAACAGTAAAGTATTAATTACATTTCGTTCATAACTACATTGTGGTATTTAACATCAATATGTTTGCTTCTAGCATGATAAACATTATCGCCATATACAGTTACGCAGTTTAGTTTGAAAAAAAATTTCATTTCTTTTACTGTTTTGCTCAAGTAAGTAGCTTCCTTTGCAGCATCGGAAAAAGCCATGTATTCTGCCTCCGTACTGCTATGCGTAATTGATCTTTGTTGTCCACGAATATACAGAACTGACCCACACGTATGCGTAACTTGTGTAGGACTTTCTGTCCGTTGAATCGCCTGCCAATCTGCAAACGAAAACCTGATCTGCTGCAGAGTGCAGATATCGTAGCACCTGCTTTGCAGCTGCTAAGTGCACGCCGTTAGGATCCGAGTTACTTTTGGATAGCTTGCACACCAAGTGCCAAATGTCAGGACAAGTGCACAGCCCAATATATATTAGGGATCCAATGACAGATTGAAACTCTGTCACATCAACACATTTGCACATCTCGTTTTGGCAGTTAACTTGGGCTTTGAAGTCATCGGGTACAGTCACGGTTCGTTTGCACATGCCCTGAGTATGTCTCTTCGTAGACGATTCCACATTTTTGACTTCACCCTTTTGCCACCAAGCTCGCCTGCTAAGTTCCTTTTTATCGTAAATACCCATTTGCTCCAATGGGTAGTTTCACCAGCTCGCACGTTTTGTTACGTAATAAAGCGACATATTCGTTCTGAAAACTCGCTAGAGCTTGTTGCGCTGTTACAGGTAAATCAACGTTTCTGTTGAACATCATATTCACCACGTTGTATTGTTTACTTGGCCGTTCACGTAATCCACTTCTGATTATTCTTGGCCATGTCGTGATATCAGCTATTTCATTCGGCTCACTCTCTACGAAATATACATCTCAATTGATTTTTACATAACCTGTGCTTTTATCATACAAACGATACGCTTTTGAGGTAACCGACCATTACTACTCTTTACACTTCTCTTGGATTTTTTTCTTTGGGACCTTATCTAGTGTAACTGCTATGCACCTAAACAGTCTCAAGTATTTTACTACTGGCTTGTGTCCAGTAAACAGCTCGAATGGCGTTTTGTCATCAATTGCCTTTGTAAGCGATCGGTTTCTTAAGAACGATGCACATCCTACAGCCTCCGCCCAGAAACATTAATTTAAGCCTGCGGCGTTTATCATTGTTCTTTTATTATTGTATTGAAGCGTTCATCTACCCAGTTTCGTTGTGGAGTGTATGGAACCGACAGATACCACTTTATGCGTGCAGATTTAAGATACATATCAAAATATTTATTGATGTACTCAGTACCGTTATGGTTCATGATACACTTCACCTTCAAGCCTGTCTGACGCTCCACTATTACAAAAGTGATCATTAAATAATTTGCTCACCTCTGACTAGTGCTTCATAAAATATAAATGTACATACCGACACTGGTCATATATTACAGTGAGAAAATGTCTGCTGCCGCTGTCTGATGCGTTACTTATAGGTCCACACACATCGCTATACAACAAATCCAATAACTCAGTAGCCCTTGTGTGCGACTTTTCAAATGGCTTCGCTTGACATTTTATGCAATCCACAATTCCATATTTGGAACCAAATGGCAAACCTCGAACCATATCCTTAATTTTAAGTTCACGCAGACTTTGCACATTTAAGTGAACATAGAGCTCATGCCATTTAAACAACTCATTCTTAGTTTCTGACATACATAATTTTTCATTGTCCTTTGTTTCGCAAAGAAACAATCCGCTGACCTTTTTGACCTTCAGAAACCATTTGCTGCTGATTTGATACAACACTAGATGACACTAGATTCCTTATGCATTATGTGCGCGAATTGCTCCTAATAAGCTTCTCGTTGGATGCAAGTGCCACACCTAGCAAAAACAGTTTACGCGCGGTTCGTTGAAGCTTATTAGTACACACAAACAAGTACAGTCGTTGATAATAATAATGTTACATTTTTGAATCCGTGAGCATTCTTTAACATAATAACGTAAACACAAAAAAAACCTTGAGTTGTTTTGAATATTGGACACCCTATATTGAACTTCGGTTTTTGAACTGTTTATTCTTTTTGCAGTTTGGATATGTACCCACCGTACCTTGAGCTTTCTTGTACCACAGATTATCTGAAAATTTGAGTTAATATATTTTTTTTTTGTATTGTACAACATCTACAGTAGACAGTACATTCAAGTGGCCCAACGATACCAAGCACCGTCTTGTTAACGTGTAGACCCAAGCATAAAGCGACCTACCTCCCGCCCGACCGACCGTGGGGCGCACGTCGTAGAGTGCGGTTACGAAGATCGTGAACATGTAGAAAGATGACAGAAGTCTTGTTTTTTTAGAGTGGCACTATGTACTATGTAGGAAAGATCGTTATATGTTGCACATAAGATCCGAAATGGGTTGTGGATAGCATAGTTAGAGTAAAAAGCTTGAAGAAATATAAAAAAAAGGTTATTCCAAGCATTGTTCTACGATCAAAAAGAGAAGGAATATTTATTAGTGAAAGTCTACTATAATAAGAAGGTCAGTTAATTTTATTATCCCAGTGGCGACCCCGAAGTGCAAAGAGCAGAAATTGTTTGTGCACCGATTCTATTCTATCTTAATGAATCCTGTATTTGGGATACCATATTCAAGAATCGGTCGTACGAGAGAAATATACAAAGGTTTTGTTATGTAGGGGTCGTCGAATTCCTTCGACCATCGCTTAATGAACTCCAAGGCACCTGATGCTCGATTTGTAATGGCAGAGATATGCTTGTCAAACTAAAGCTTTGGGTCCATTAGTACACCTAAATCCTCAACCCATTCAATTCGATCAATTGGTTTCTTATCCAGCACATAGATATTATAGACATTCGTCTATAAAACGACATTACCTTGCATTTACTGCAATTAAGTTTTAATAAAATCACCAAGTTTGAAAGTTGTCTAAGTCACTTTGCAGATTTTGACCAGACATAAGAGTTGCCTTCGACATGAATAATTTTATTTCATCAGCATACATCAGCACCCCAGACTGATTTATAACAGACGGAAGATCGTCTATAAACAGTGTAAATAATAACGGTTTAAGGTGACTTCGTTGAGGAACACCAGCTATTAAAGTAGACTCTCTGAGTTCTACAAATTAAGTAATCTTTAACCCAAAGAATAAGATTGTTAGGAAAGCCCAAAAGTTAATGAATTAAGAGGTAGTAAATTACAGAGTCGAAAGCCTTACTGAAATCAGTGTAAATGAGATCAGTTTGCATTTTATCTTGAAAGCCCTTAATAACAAATTATTTGAATTCTAACAAGTTAGTGGTAGTAGATCTTTGTTTCATGAATCCGTGCTGGCACGGTGAAATTATACAGATGTTGATAATAATAACAAGTAAGAAGGCTCTAGTCGAGAAATCCCGACTAGACTATACCCTTAACCCGATACTTTAAGCATACAGTAAGTATGTGTGAGTGTTTGTATGTACGCGTATAGTGCATACCTTCTTAACTTCAATACTCTATATATCCAGTGTTTCTCAACCGATTTCAATAAAATTTTCACAGATTGTCATTATTTAATGTCTATGTCTAATCTTTCAAAGTGCATCAAAAAGTTTTCCAAATTAAAGATTTTGTTGTTATTGATTACATGTGTATATCGGAAACGGGAACAGAAAATCGAAAATCTAAAACAAACTTGTACTGCGCGGGGATTAGGCGAGCTTATGTACCAAATCTGGAGTCTCTACCTCTTATATTCTCTGAGATCGACGCGTTCATACATACGGACAGACGGACAGACGGACATGGCTATATCGACTCGGTTGTTGATGCTGATCAAGAATATATATACTTTATGGGGTCGGAGATGCTTCCTTCTCCCTGTTACATACTTTTGCACAAAACCATTATACCCTTTTTACCCATTTTCAATGGGTTAAGGGTATAATAATAATACTCTTTGTTACAATATTCAATTAAGGTCAATGAAATTTTGAATACATATATTTTAATACAAGGACAATTAATGTTTAGTATTTGAATGCAAAATGCGTTTATTTTATGGTTAGTGTTAATTTGGTATTTAGTCATTTTAAACACGTTCAATTAATCATTAATGGTCTACCTTATAAGCATATATGATGAAAGACATATTTATCGCGAGAGAGAGATTACGTTAAAAAAGTTATATATATATATATATATATGGAACTATACAGCAACTTTTTTAACGTAATCTCGCTCTCGCTTTTGCTCTTATACTTTTTGCATAAGACTATTCACCTGCTTCGGCCCATAACCTGTTGGGGAGTGCAGTGAAGAACAAAAGACATCCACTACGTTTAGTTGTTTGGGAGAGACTAATATATTTTTTAAGCGATAGCCTAAATCGAGTACATCGATATACTATACACATTTGGGATTGGGAACTTAACAGTCTTGTATTCGATAAAAATTATACATATCATTTATATTTTAAAAATTAATCACTTTAAATACAAACGTCAAAATTTATTGATACTTTTTTTTCTCAAAAAAATTTAATTCTTAGCCATGAGCCGAAATGTTAACATCACAGCAGAAAATTCACGCAATAACTTATTACCCAAAATTATGAATAACACACTAAATCGTCTTTTTGAAATCGTATTAATCAAGCGTGAGTGCTATATTAATGACCTCTGGCAGCTAGTGGGTCATAAAACAATATCGTCCAATGCTGAATCACGAAAAGACATGCATGGCGCAATTGATTGGCTTCTCAAACGACTCGTTACTTTGGATGTAGTGGCCTTTAGCGAAAACATGGGTATGCAAATCTTACCAGATTCTTTCAAAATCATACGTATGCCGAAAGTAGTTATTGGATTACTAAAGCACAGTTGCAAGAAGCCAACTGTGTTAGTTTATGGTAATCTTGATGTGGAGGAAGCTTTTTTGGAGGACGGTTGGCTCACTGATCCCTTTGTCATGTCTGAGCGGGGAAATTATTTATGTGGGAGAGGTGTGGCTCTCGATAAGGGCCCTTTAATGTGCTGGCTTAACGCTATACAATCATATCGTGATGCTGGCTTAAGGCTCCCTACAAATATAGTATTTCTTATTGAAAGCATGGCCCACAGTGGAAGTTTAGGATTGAAAGATGTTCTGCAGCAGCGAATCAGTTTTTTTCGTGAGGTATCCTGTGTAGTTATAGCTACAAGGCGATGGCAAAGCAATACCACACCTTGCATTGTATATGGTTCAAGAGGATTAGTATACTATCATCTGGAAATTGAGTGTGCAAATCGGTCCTTGAGTAGCTGTGAAAATTGTGGAACCGTGTATGAGGCCCTTCCAGATCTATTTTATTTGCTTAGTTCACTGGTTGATTGTCAAATGCACATTCTTTTTAAAGACGATCTAGAAGCATTTCATACAGATAGAAATGAGTTTCGAAATACAGAGTTTAACTACACCGAGTTTGGTCATAAGCTTGATGTTCAAGACCTCCCTCATCAAGCCCAGAAGCAGGCAGCATTGTCCAGTAACTGGGTCAGGCCGCATATCTCAATGCATGGAATCGAAGGTGCAAATGCTGAAAATGAAGCACGTTTTATTATTCCCCATAAGGTTATCGGCAAGTTTTCGTTTTCTATGGCACCCAATCAAAATGCGCATCGGATTACTAACGCTTTACAACAGCATCTTGGACATGTGTGGGTACAAAGAGGGTCCCCCAATAAAATGCAGTTAATTGAGAAGTATATAATACCAGCCTGGAACGGTCAGTGTAATACGCCTGAGTATGAAGCCGCTCATAGTGCCATGACTCAGACTTACCAAATAAATCCAAACTTTATACGTGATGGAGGAGCTTTATTGGCTCCTTCACTATTCAAACATTTTTTGCAGAAGAATGTATTAGTTTTGCCGATTGCAAACAACGATTGTGGCGGTTCCCCAGTCAACGAGCGAATAAGTGTTCAGAACTATATTATGGGAAGCCAGCTTATGACAGCATTTTTGTGGGAATATGCAAAGCATTTCGAAAGCAAGTTAATGTGACTAGCAGCGAAAACAGATGTATTTTGTATATCAGATATTAGTTTATGAAATTTCAATAAGGTCGAATAAGATACGCTAATAGCTGTTGATAGATTTGTATTTATCAGTATGTACATATGCATATTCCTAGTATATTTATTCTACATACACTAACGATAATCTTCGTCGGTACGACAAAATGCCCTAACAACATTTCGCATGAAAACTTCAACATAAAAATTGGCAGAATATT
>JAWNNV010000390.1:37500-69930 GCA_035044485.1 Scaptomyza reducta
ACGCCCCTCGGCCGAACAGACGGGAGGTAGGTCGGTTTGTGCTTGGGTCCGCTCGTTATTAAGCCGGTGTGTGGTATCGTTGGGCCACTTGAATATACTCCATCTACGTCCAATAATAATAGTAAAATAATAAATAACAAAAAGTGAAATACCTGCACGATAATTACAGGAGCACTGTTTATGGCTCTATGGACCGTCAGTTTTGCATGGACTCCCCAGACAAATGGACAGCCCCTCCCATCATAATCCCGAGCAACCTGTAAGGTTATCCATCTACAATAGGTGACACAGCAACTTGTTCCACAAGTTACAACGCATTGTGGCTTACATGTTGTGGTTCTTGTACGATTTCGTCATAAGGTCGATACACCCAAGCCATTGGTTCCAGCCGTGGAACGATTCGTCTTGACTGATACTATTGCGTCATAATTTCGATGCACCTAAATAAAATTCGTTTCCCACATTATCCGTCTAGACGCCTGCTGTAATCAGATAGTGTTACACAAATAATATTACGTAGTCTTAAGAAAACTTTGTATATATATACCATGAATTTACTTAATAAAGTCAGTACGAATCAACTTTGACGTATTCACTCCATGCTTAGCCCAATTTTTCTATAGTACCGATTGCGGCGCTACTTTGCTACTGGTGCATGAACCAGTGGCATATTAAAGAATATTACACATCGTACACTTCTGTTACAAAAGGTATAGAGCAGCACAAAGGAACTGGACGGCGCTCGCAACATGATCTTGTGGACAATACAGCAAGTCGAATGGGAGGATCAATATTTAGCGAGAAGGCTCAATCAGAGATCAGAGGTCTTATTTGTTTCTTTTTATTTATTTACACTTATTTGAACTCACTCACAACTTCATTTGTGTTTGGCTCGCATGTGGCCTCTGCAACCAGCTAAGTTAATAGGCATTTGTTCCTCTAATAAAGAGGGTTTTGAAACACCAACATTTTCGGTATGTCGCGGACGGCGGTCTTGGCTGAACGCGCATATACCAAGCCACCGCAAGTTTTACACGAATGAAAAATAAAATGCACTTTATTCACTGCATAAAAAAAAAAAGTTATCTCCACCGTTGATTACAAATATGTTGGCAGCGGCAAGCTAAAAGCTCAACTGAAATTGCAATTCTTCACAGTGTAGCGCTTGATGCTTGCCGATTAATATTAATATACGCGTCTGCTTTCAAAATAATGTTTCGACAAAGTGATCGTGGTCACAAACGGAAATGAGTGAATTAGCCGTTGCGACCGTGCAGACCTGTATGCGTTCCGACTGGAGCTAATTGTGCACTATAAGTAGTGGACGCATTACTCAAAGCAAAATTACGCTTAATACCTTCTTGGCCGACTTCAAATGATCGAGGTCGACAACGTAAATAATAAGTACACTAATTTTTCTTATAAGCTTTTTGTTCTATGTTTAAGAGGTTTTGATGAAACTCCGTTCGATTCAGCTGTTGCGTACCATCGCTAAATGCATTTAGGTTCTTCCGAATTGGCCGAAAACTATACGGTAAGGCGACATTCCAACAGATTGATGAAGGGAATTGGGTAATGCACAATTAACACTAGGTAAATATAAATCCCATTTTCTCTCATCATTACCAATGTAGACCCTTAGAGCTGCGTTTATGGACCGATTTACCCTTCCGCTGCGTTTTACTAAGAGGCGTATGTACTGAATATTAAACTGTGAAACTGCGAGCCATTATCACTCACAATTATCTCGGGCACTCCAAAACATGAACAAGTAAGAAGGCTCTAGTCGCGAAATCCCGACTAGACTATACCCTTAACCCTATAATTTACGCATACAGTCAGTGCTTGAAAGTATGTGTGAGTGTCTGTATGTATACGCGTATAGGGCATACCTTCTTAATTTCAATACTCCATATCTCCAGTGTTTCTCAACCGATTTCAATAAAATTATCACAGATTGTCTTTGTTTAGTCTAATCTTTCAAACAGCATCAAAAAGTTTTCTAAATTGAAGATTTTGTTGTTATCGATTACATGTGTATATCGGAAACGGGAAGAGTTATCGAAAATCTAAAACAAACTTGTACTGCCTAGGGATTAGGCGAGCTTATATACAAAATCTGGAGTCTCTAGCTTATATAGTCTCTGAGATCGACGCGTTCATACATACGGACGGACAGACGGACAGACGGACATGGCTATATCGACTCGGCTGTTGATGCTGATCAAGAATATATATACTTTGTGGGGTCGGAGATGCTTCCTTCTGCCTGTTACATACTTTTCCACAAATCCATTATACCCTTTTTACCCATTTTCAATGGGTTAAGGGTATAACAAGTAAGAAGGCTCTAGTCGAGAAATCCCGACTTGACTATACCCTTAACCCTATAATTTACGCATACAGTCAGTACTAGCAAGTATGTGTGAGTGTGTGTATGTATACGCGTATAGTGCATACCTTCTTAATTTCAATACTCTATATCTCTGGTGTTTCTCCACCGATTTCAATAAAAATTTCACAGATTGTCATTATTTGGTCTAATGTTTGAAACTGCATCACTAAGTTTACCAAATTCAAGGATTTGTTGTTATCGATCACATGTGTATATCGGAAACGGGAAGAGTAATCGAAAATTTAAAACAAACTTGTACTGCCTAGGGATTAGGCGAGCTTATGTACCAAATCTGGAGTCATAGCTCTTATAGTCTCTGAGATCGACGCGTTCATACATACGGACGGACGGACAGACGGACATGGCTATATCGACTCCACTGTTGATGCTGATCAAGAATATATATACTCTATGGGATCGGAGATACTTCCTTCTGCATGTTACCTTTTTAACCATTTTCAATGGGTTCAGTTGATAAAAACGGAGGAGTGGCACTATGTATTAAGTAGGAAAGATCGTTATATAAAGTACATAAAATCCGAAAGTGGTTATGGATAGCATAATTAGAATAACAAGTTTGAAGATATATAGGTACGAAATTTCTAGTATTTCTGATCGGAACTGCAAAGCTAATTTGGTTTATTAATTCTGAGGAATCAATTTCCCCATTAATTAGTTTATGGAAAAAAGTAATTCCAAGCATTGTTCTACGATCAGAAGGAGAAAGAAGATTTATTAGTAAAAGTCTACTATAATAAGAAGGTAAATTAATATTATTATCTCAGTTAATGGCCCGAACAGCAAAGAGTAGAAATTGTTTTTGCACCGATTCTATTCAATCTTGATGAATCCTGTATTTGGGAAATCATATACAAGAACCATATTCAAGAATCGGTCGTACTAGAGACATATACAAAGTTTTTGTTATATAGGGGTCGTCGAATTCTTTCGGCCAGCGCTTAATGAACCCCAAGGCAGTTGATGCTCGATTTGCAATGGCAGAGATATGCTTGTCAAATTTAAGCTTTGGGTTCATTATAATTCCCAAATCCTCAACCCATTCAATCCGATCAAGTGATTTCTTATCCAGAATATAGATGTTAAAAAATGGCATTCGTCTGTAAAAAGACATTACCTTGCATTTACTGCAATTAAGTTTTAATAAATTTACTTTACACCAAGTTTGAAAATTGTCCAAGTCACTTTGTAGCTTATGACCCGACAGAAGAGTTGCAGCTGATGTGCATAATTTTACATCATCAGCATACATTAGCACCCGAGAGTGATTTATAACAGACGAAAGATCGTTAATAAATAGTGTAAATAATAACGGTCCAAGATGACTTCCTTGAGGAACACTATATGTGACCTGAACCGCTTTAGAAGCAGAGCCATTAAAATAGACCCTCTGAGTTCTGAAAATTAAGAAATTTTTAATCCAAAGGATAAGATTGTTTGGAAAGCCCAAAAGTTTAAGTTTATGAATTAAAGGAGTGATTTATAGAGTCGAAAGCCTTACTGTAATCACTGTAAATAACATCAGTTTGCATTTTATCTTCAAAGCCCTTACTAACAAATGATGTGAATTCTAGCAAGTTAGTAATGGTAGATCTTTGTTTCATGAATCCGTGCTGGCACGGTGAAATCAAAGACTTACAAATATGTAGAAAATGAGAGGTTATTAATTTCTTAAAAATCTTAGGAATAGCAGACAACTTGGAGATACCCCTATAATTTTGAGCATTAGATTTGTTTCCTATTTTATGCAAAGGAATAATATATGACTCTTTTCAAATTTTTGGAATAGAGCATAACTCCACGGAACAAACTAAACAATTTGTGCAAAGGCTTTGAAAGACCCTGAGCACAGTACCAAAGCACACAGCTTGGTACTCCATCAGGTCCTGGAGAATTTGTTGGCTTAAGAACCTGAAGATCACAAAGTAGGGAACTCACTGTGATTTCCGGTACAATAATGCAATTAGAGCCAATTAGTTGATAGGGGTAAGGCACGACGACTGGATGGGCTGTAAGTTGTTTGAAAAAGTTCAGCAAACAGATCGGCTATGGCCTGATCTGAGTTGGCTTTCATTTCATCAAAAAATTTATAATAAAAATAAAAATAATCTAACGAAGAGCTGGATTTTCTGAAACTCTTGTAGAGTTTAGTTTTTCGATTATTAAGGATTGTCAACTCTTTGGTAAACCACACAGGTTTGTTATACCTGTTGGGCTTTCCATAAGGGACACATAAATCTAATAAATAATCTAAAGTGTTATAAAAGCCGAGTATGTTTTGCAAAATCGGTTTTCCGAAATTGACGAACTCGGCTTAAAGGTTTTCTACTGGGACATTGCGCCCGGTAGGGTAAATTAATCAAAACCTTCAACCTTGGGTGGTATAAATCTTCTGGGAAGGTTTTTAGAACAGCAGACAGCCATAATACAATCAGACAAATGAGAATGAACTTTAAAAATAATATAGTTAATTAATTATTTATGATATGAGATAACCGCAACAGATAGATTTGGAAATTGAAAAATTTTAAATTTAAGTAGTTTTTATGAAAATAGACAAGAATTGGGTCCAATCTAAGCAAGTTGTTTACAAGTTGACTACACAACAATTGCTACTTACAAGACAAAACAAAACGGACCGGCGCGAGCGCGATAACCGAAAAACGCAACAACAACGAAATAAACTAACCGCGACCAACACCAATATAAGAGAGCGCGTAAGAGAGCACGGAAGACAGAAACGGTTGTTTGCACTTAAAGCACAAGCAGCACCGCAGAAAATATAATTGAGCGCGAGAGTAAAACACAAATGCAACAAAAATATAGTCAACGTAGAAAGCTGAGTAATGAAAGCAGAATGCTCGTTCTGCAGATTGTTGTTGTGTTTTGTCACTTTCGCTCTAAAAGTGCAAATAAATTATTAATTTTAATGTTTTCTTTGTGTTTACACAACCGTCGAAACACAAAATCACACCACTGTTATTTGCACCAAGTTAGGGGGATTAAATACTACTACGAAAACCTTCCAGGGAACTCGTAATAATCTGCTGAATACGATTTTCTGAAACTTCTACATTTTTCACTGCACTCCTGTCGACGCAAATTTGGAGTGTGATGATTATAAGCTCTCGTATCTGGTCTACATGTAACAGAACATATTTGATTGTTGACGGCGGAAGCACGACTTCTACGTCTTGTGCTACCGGGATTAGTTCTGGGTCGAGCAGTGATATCTTCCAAGCTCTGCGATAGAGAGAACGGCTGCTTACACTTTGGGCATTCGTTGTGATTACGAAACCATTGAGACAAACTTAGTTTATGAAAACGATGTCCACAACTAGTTTCCATTGTTAAACATTGTTTCGGCACTAGTGTCATTGCAGATGACACATGATACTGCCTCGTTAGCGTTACTAACTATGGCTACTAAATCTTCAGCGTTACGAACTACCGCCATTACTACTGAGTTTAGCTACTAAAAAAAATACGATATAAGCGATACGATATAAGTGATACGATATAAGCGATACGATATAAGCGATATGATATAAGAGATACGATATAAGCGAGATTCTAAAACCTTAATAATATATTTAAAATAACAAAAAGAACAGGAAATAAAATTCAACGTATTAATAATATATCTTATCTGTCGGTCTGACTCCGAAAATATTCAGACTATATATATATATTCAGCTATTCCTTAACAGATTAGAAATATTTTCTGAAACTACTTAAAATGGTTGCATCATGATTGATTTGGATGGGAAAGGATTTGGAAAGGTGTGCTTGTAGCCTTGGGTAATTTGATTTGAATATTGTACTACCTCGTGACTCACGTTGGGGTGTTATTTTATTATTTATATACCTCGCTATTCTACTTCTGGGTGTTTTTATTAATTTTGTACCTCGGGCTCCACGTCTGGCCGCCATATTATTATACCCTTAACCCATTGAAAATGGGTAAAAAGGGTATAATGGATTTGTGCAAAAGTATGTAACAGGGAGAAGGAAGCATCTCCGACCCCATAAAGTATATATATTCTTGCTCAGCATCAACAGCCGAGTCGATATAGCCATGTCCGTCTGTCCGTCCGTCCGTCTGTCCGTCTGTCCGTCTGTCCGTCCGTATGTATGAACGCGTCGATCTCAGAGACTATGAGAGCTAGAGACTCCAGATTTGGTACATAACCTCGCCTAATCCCTAGGCAGTACAAGTTTGTTTTAAATTTTCGATAACTCTTCCCGTTTCCGATATACACATGTAATCGATAACAACAAAATCTTCAATTTGGAAAATGTTTTGATGCAGTTTGAAAGATTAGATTAAATAAAGATAAGCTGTGAAAATTTTATTGAAATCGGCTGAGAAACACTGGATATATGGAGTATTGAAATTAAGAAGGTATGCCCTATACGCGTATACATACACACACTCACACATACATGCAAGCACTGACTGTATGCGTAAATTATAGGGTTCAGGGTATAGTCTAGTCGGGATTTCTCGACTAGAGCCTTCTTACTTGTTATTTATGTAACGTGCACAACAGTGCTCAGGGCAATTGGGGTGGGGTCTTTGGAATAGCCCTTCTTTTAGTCGTGCTTCACAATAATAACAAGTAAGAAGGCTCTAGTCGAGAAATCCCGACTAGACTATACCCTGTGCTTGCAAGTATGTGTGAGTGTTTGTATGTACGCGTATAGTGCATACCTTCTTAACTTCAATACTCTATATATCCAGTGTTTCTCAACCGATTTCAATAAATTGCACAGTGCTTGCAAGTATGTGTGTGTGGGTGTGTACGCGTATAGTGCATACTTTCTAAATTTCAATGCTCCATATCTCCGGTGTTTCTCAACCGATTTCAATACAATTTTAACAGATTACCATAATTTCATCTAATGTTTCAAACTGCATCAAAATGTTTTCCAAATTCAAGATTTTGTTGTTTTCGATCACATGTGTATAACTCTTATAGCTATCCATACTTTGAGACTTGGGTGTAATTAAATTGTTATATTGTTATGGTCGGCGATGTGCTATCGATGGTTTTTGTTGTCGAACGAGGGTTGGAGGGTCGTGTAGGCCAAGAGATTCGATAGGTGTCGGCGTTTTTAAGGAAGAGGAATAGAAAAAATAAGGAGAAAAAAAAAGGTGCTAGTCCTGCACGGAGTTGAACACGTGAAAACTTGGAATTAAAAATTAAAAGAATAACAAATTTAAGTGAGCGTTTCATGTACATTTTTACGAAACTCACGCGGCTCTAAAAATAACAAAAACAACAACGAACAACGACAACATATAAAACGCCAGCAAAACGCCTAGCATCAACTACTAAAATTTCTGGCCGAAGCAGTGGAGACAGCAGTTCACACAAATCAGGAGTGGCCAAGGCAGATTCAGAAGACAACCAGACGAGGATCAGCAAACCCGTCGATGGGAGTGTCAAGTTTGTTCAGTAGAAATAGCGCCCCCCAAAATAAGTGAACACCAGCGTTTGCGCAACAGCCATTCAGTCGCCGTCACAGGCACAGTGGGCCGCGACCGATGGCCGAAATGCCCTAAGCAGGCTTAGCCAATTAATTCATTTGTATCCAATTTATATCCGCCCCTAGTTTTTTAATTTATTATCATTTAATTTATTTATCATTTAATTTATTATCATTTAATTTATTTTGTTAGCCATTCCTTCTACGTTTTTGTGTATTGTGTATATGTTCTGTGTTTATTAGTTTGTGTTCCTTTTTTTTCATTTAAATACCTTATTCATCTTTTTTTAATTTATATAAAGTAAATTTAATTTAAGAAAACCATGTATAGTTTTAAATGAATAAATATAAGTGTGTATTGTTTATCTAAACATGTGTGAGTAGTTATTTATGTGTGGGTGGGACGATTGTGTGTTGATGTCGGGGTAAGTTGTTGTTGCTAGTACGGTGTATTAGGGGGTCGGCAATCAAATGCAAACATGCCGACTCATAGGCAGGGAGAGCAGCATTGGGGGTAAATGTTTACACCTTTTTATCTTTGTATGTCCAATAATTGTCCGAATCTGTAGAGATTTGATTTTCAACCGTTAGTTTTTTTTGTTAGTTATTCGTACTAAAAAAATATAAATTTATTGTTACACCGGCCAGCACTGTATTCAGGACTTATCCATCCCTGAGGGACCGATTTGCCAGCTAGCCATCGATACAGTGTTGGGAAGAAACAGCCGGTTCATAACAATATAATTGTAGTTACATTCTCATTGTATTCGGGCAATACATGATAGTGCATGGCCAAGACTATAAGTTGTTGAAGAACCTAAATGCACACTAGAGCGATGGTACGTAACAGCTGAATCGAACGGAGTTTCATCAAAACCTCTTAAACATAGAACAAAAAGCTTATAAGAAAAGTTAGTGTACTTATTATTTACGTTGTCGACCTCGATCATTTGAAGTCGGTCAAGAAGGTATTAAGCGTAATTTTGGCTTTGAGTAATGCGTCTACTACTTATAGTGCAAAATTAGGTCCAGTCGGAACTAAAGCGCGCATTATAGCAAAGCTTGGTCAATCTATTTATTTAATCGAAGACTTAAATGAAAAAGAGTAAGGACGATTCCATGCAAAAGACCTATGGTAATCAATTCCATCGTCACCCTTTTAATTTCTTTTCAGCTTTTATCTCCACGCAGTGGATAAAGATCAAACCGGTGGTGTGGGGGTTCGTTTAGAATCGATCTAGAATAACTTTAATATTAATCAAATTTAAATTTATACTTTAACGGATTATGTTACCCATTTGAGTGGCAAAATTAAAAGTCTGGCAGCCCCAACCAACAGCTGATCCGCATGCACGTCTGCACGGCAGCAACGGCTAATTCAACGCTAGCATATGCACCGACAGCTTCACTCATTTCCGCTTGTGACCACGATCACTTTGTCGAAACATTATTTTGAAAGCAGACTACTATCAAGTGCTACACTGTGAAGAATTGCAATTAAAGCTTTAATCTTGCCGCTGTCAACATTTTTGTGATCAACGGTGGAGATAACTTTTTTTTATGCATTGAATAAAGTGCATTTCATTTTTCATTCGGGTAAAACTTGCGGTGGCTTGGTATATGCGCATTAAGCCAAGACCGAAGCCGTCGTCCGCGGCATATCGAAAAGTCGATGTTTTAAAACCGTCTTAATTAGAGGAAGAATAATGCCCGGCCTATTAACTTAGCCGGTTGCAGAGGCCACATGCGAGCCGAAAACCAATGCAGTTGTGAGTAAGTTCAAATAAGTGTAAATAATTAGAACAAAAATAAAACGAAACAAATAAGACCCACAACTACAAAACGCGCATTATAAAAATAAATACTAACTAAATAATTGTATTAGTTAGTTAATAAAAATTATAAATGTAAATCATGTAAAGTAAATTCACATAATTAAGAACATAAAATGAAGTTAACATAATTAATATAATAATTAAAGTAAATATGTTGAATATACTAAACTTACGTCTTGTAAATTGATCGATTGCACATGCACTAACATTTATAGGGAGGGTAAAGAAAGAAGAACAGCCTCATCCAGTTCATCCTATTCTACATATCTAGTACAATTTACTTTGGTCCTCCAATTTCGCTTACTGTCTACGATTTTTATTATTGTGAAGCGTGTCTAAAAGAGGGGATATTCCAAAGACTTTACCCCAATTGCCCTGAGCACGGCCGGAACCGTATGGTAGACAGTGAATAGCCTAGATAGCACTGTTGTGCTCGTTACATAGGTTGGGAAACAACACAAACACACAAACTGACTACTAGTAAGTGTAGATATAATAAAACACTGATTCTATTAACGAAAAGTCACAATAATTATAGGTAATAATATCTTAGTTTACATATGTGTGGTGACACTAAAAATTAGTTTATTGTGTACTCTTATATATTTTGTGTATTGTGCCGTCAGCGATATTTTGTCGCTAAGAGGTTTCTGACATTTAGTATTGGTAGCAAGTCAATTTTTTTCAATAAATATTGGGTAATGTGTATGGTATTGACATAGTTTTAATTGTGTGAGAATCAGTATAAGCGGCGATAGGATGATGTTGGATTGAGCTTTTTGGTCGGGCAGCTCTTGTTTGTTGAATGCTGTTCATTTTATCTGAATGTCATCCAGATCCTTGTCTTCTTCGTGTACTTTGTGCTCTTAGAAGTTACGTTTTGTTGAAGCTCTATGAGTAATGTTAGGCTTGAATATCTCGCCAAAGTGAGCATAGCCTTTTCTCACTTGACTTGAAAGAACTGATGCTAATTTTTGAATTACGTGCAGAAAAGCCTGATGACAGCGACAGTAATACGGTGTCTTTTGTTGTTAACACTAAACGTAGCTTAATGGTCAAATCATATGTATCATTATCTTTATTTGGTAATGTATGGCAGCGTTGTAGATCATATTTTGTGACCCCCAGGAATTCTTCCCTGTGCTCTAATAGGTGTTAAGCTTAAATAATTACGAGCTTGTTAAGTCGGAATTGGCACAATATTAACAAGTACGAAGGCTCTAGTGGCTCTACGCGTACAGTCAATGCTTGCAAGTATATGTGTGTGTACGCATATTGTGCATAATTAACTTCAACAAAAATTTCACAGATTGTTATTATTTCGTCTACTTTTCCAACTTCCTAGGGATTAGGCGAGCTTATGTTCGAAATCTGGAGTCTCTTGCTTTCCCGCCTGTTCGGCCAAGGGGCGCACCTTTTAGCGTGCGGTTACGAAGATCGCGAACAAGTAGAAAGATTACACAAGACTAGTTTTTTAGAGAGCAAGTAGGATTGGAACTATGTATTATGGAGGAACGATCGTTTATAATAACAAGCTTGCAGATAATAGGTAAAAAGTTTGTAGTATTTCTCTTCGGAACTGAAAAGCATATTTGGTTGATTAATTCAGAAGAATCAATTTCCCCATTAATTATTTTGTGGAAAAGCATTATTCTACGACCAGAAGATTTATTATTTAAAGTCTACTATGATAAGAAGGTAAGTTAATGTTATTATCCCAGTTAATACCCCGATGTGCAATGAGCAGAAATTGTTTTTGCACCAGTATCTCCTAGTCGGGATTAATCAACTGGAGCATTTTTATAATTTGCAAGTTACAGCCATTTGCAAAATTTGTTTTATGCCTGTAGAAAATGAGCCACTGAATGAATTTTCGTTTTTAAATGACAGATGGCAGGGTGTGGGTTTGGGGTCAAAATTGATGTCAAATTTGATTAAAGTCACCAGCTTTTTCAAAAAAAATCTGGGAAATACATGTTTTTTTATCGATCTGCACTTCGAAGTATATAAACTTTTTGATGTCATGGACCAACAAGTCGACATCTTTAGGGGTGTCAAAAATAGTTGCGTTCATACAGACAGACATACAGATAGACAGGCGGACACACAGCATGGCGGGTTTTGCACAAAACCAATGTACTCTTTTAGAAGGAAGCAGTGCGAGTGTTTTCGATCCAATCTGTTCCGTGTCCTAATCGGCGGCCTCAAACTCATAGCTGCCACCTCCATCGAATTGCAATAAGTAATCGCGATGTACCTAAATGTGGTATCCCTATCTGTAAGGATGCAGAAAATAAAGTATTTCGTTTTATCGACTTTCACTGATCAATCAATTTCCCAGCCCTCTAGTGGGTAAGCACCCCATTTCGGATTTTAAACGTCTAAAACCATTAAACGTATAGTGAGTCTAGTAAAAGTTAAATACATGTTAAAAGTACTCTGTCACTGCACATTATGTACTCATAATTATAAAAGTCTTTCAGCGTCTGCATCTTTTTATACCCTTAACCCATTGAAAATGGGTAAAAAGGGTATAATGGTTTTGTGCAAAAGTATGTAACAGGGAGAAGGAAGCATCTCCGACCCCATAAAGTATATATATTCTTGATCAGCATCAACAGCCGAGTCGATATAGCCATGTCCGTCTGTCCGTCCGTCCGTCCGTCCGTCCGTCCGTATGTATGAACGCGTCGATCTCAGAGACTATAAGAGCTAGACTCCAGATTTGGTACATAAGCTCGCCTAATCCCTAGGCAGTACAAGTTTGTTTTAAATTTTCGATAACTCTTTCCGTTTCCGATATACACATGTGAACGATAACAACAAAATCATGAATTTGGAAAATTTTGATGCAGTTTGGAATATTAGACTAAATAATGACAATCTGTGAAAAATTTTATAAAATCGGTTGAGAAACACCGGAGATATGGAGTATTGAAATTAAGAAGGTATGCACTATACGCGTATACATACACACACTCACACATACTTGCAAGCACTGACTGTATGCGTAAATTATAGGGTTAAGGGTATAGTCTAGTCGGGATTTCTCGACTAGAGCCTTCTTACTTGTTTTATTTTAGATACATTTGCTATCGATGAAAATACTTGTAAGGTTTTAAGTCTGAGTCAACAACAAAAACTGCAGCCTCCGATTACATTAAGCTTGGTAATGGGAACGACGAGAATAGTTTTCTAGCTAAAAGCATAAGATATTACATTTTTATTTGCTAACCCATAACAATTGAACGAGCTGAATGCTCTTTCAAGTAATTCCGAACTGCTCCACTTCCCATAAATCATTCCGTTTTGGCTGACAGCCAAGTCAAGTTTTCTCAAGTTGTTGCAAACAAATCTAACAAAGCAATTTTGAAATTACTCTAAAAGCCTTTTGAAGTTAAACTTTTATCAATTGGTGCATTATTATTTAGTTGTTTTGAAGATGTCACATTACAAAAGAAAAGAAGAAGGCTCTAGTCGAGAAATCCTGACTAAAAGATACCCTGAACCCTATACTTATCGCGTACAGTCAGTGCTTGCAATTACATACATATGTTTGTGTGCGTACGCGTATACTGCATAATTTAATTAATTTCAATCTTCCATATATAATAATTTGCACAAATAGTTATTATTTTATGTTTAATGTTTCAAAAGCCGTCTCAAAGATTTCCAAATTTAAGATTTTGTTGTTATCGATCACATGTGTATATCGGAAACAGGGAAACTTATCGAAAGCTCTCTTAGTCTCTGAGATCGACGCGTTCATACACGGACATGTCTATATCGACTTGGCTGTTGGTTCTGATTAAGAATAAATAAACTTTATGGGATCGTAGATCCTTCGTTCTGCGTTACATACTTTTTGACAAAACCATTATACCCTTTTTACCATTTTTTAATGGGTTCAGGGTATAAATACCCAAATATATGATATGATAAGATATGAAAAACAATTTTAACACATTTGTTTAAAGACCTTGCTCTTTTAACTTTAAATGATAGAACACTTGTTTTAGGCAATTAAACGATACTGTCACTTTCATCACAGCTTCCTTTATTTTTGAATTGCTGATTTTGATTTTTTTTGTTATTCCTCATAAGTTTCTTGTTTTGTCGCGATCAAATATAGTGCGTTCAAGTATTTCCATTTGGACATTTAAAATAGTCGAAATGGCGTAAATGTGCTCCACACGATCCCTGTATTTGGCCTGCTTGCTTACTTCGTCAATTTGTTTCGTTCTGCGTAGTAAACCTTTTGGGGCAGACACATTTATTTGTGCAAGTTGATCGCTTTTGTCTAAAATTCGTTTAATATTCTCAGCCACTGTCTGATTAAGTCGCTTATATTCCTTCCTTATAAAGGGAAGAGATTTAAAAAATTTGTAGATTCCATAGTATTCTACACGCAAAAACTGAAAAAAAGTTATATGTCGATCGAACTTGGCATCCTGATCAGCCCTTGCGGTTGTAAAATAATCATGGATCGTTGTCATAAACAAATTAATAAGCAACACAGAAACTACAAAACCTAAAGCTGCATACATTATCATACCAATAAATGTACCACCATAAAAGAGATCGGATGGATTGATCTCATGTGTAAAGCCAAAGGAAAAGCACAAGGCCGTGATAACGCCTCTTACCAGTCGAACAAAGTATGGGCTATTGTTACCGTTAATGGTAACAAATGCGATGGTAAATGCCATTAAAACTATAAGTATTGCCACTGCAGTTATAGCCAAGGCTTTCCAAGCCGTATAGAGGGTGGTCGTAAAGAGTTGAAATACTTTCGAAAATTGTAGAACCTTCCATAATCTTAGCGTAGTTACACAAACTAGAAATCCAGTCAAAATGAATGTCAGCATATGCAAGCGTGCTGGCTTTCGAAAGTCGACAAATTCTAGCTTATTGGACCCCTCCAATCTTCTTAGCATTGACGCTACCAGCGTTGACCGCACAATGATTGCAGCAATCAACATGATATTAAGAACGACGATAATCAGATCGAGCTTACACCACATGCTGCGTATCTTCGACGGCTCGTACCACAAGTTCACTATGACGGCATGATTAAATTGTAAAACCACTATGAAGTAGATAAGCAACACCAAGAGCGTTAAGTATGGTAACTGCAATACATCATTAACAAGCTTAATACTGTCACAGTTTACATCGGGAATAATACTTCCAAAGGGAGTTCGCTCTACTCGCAATGTGCAAACGCTGAACATATCTGCATCCACATTGTAAAGAGTAAAGTCCATAAATAACGCTGAGGTGTTATAGGTAAGCCAACGGTAGTCCGTAAGAAATTCGAGTATCTTCATGCTGTTTTCCTTGTTGCGAGCAAGCAGAGCAACGTAGCCACAAAGTTCCGGATAGTGTTGAAACTTCCCAACGTGATCAAAATTGAGCAGTATGGAAGAAATTAAGTCGTGGTGCTTGTTTATAGACAGCCAGGGATCATAGATGCGCCAGTATTTATCGGTATAATGCAGTCGTTGATAGGGCAGTTGCCAACCAGGCATATACATAGTATCTGAAAATTCTGGACTATCCCAACCGAACTCTTCTTTGGCCAGGCGCAACTGTCGCATGCGAACGACTCCCAATAGTTTACTTTGTTTGCTGTGAACCCAAGACGATGCACCCTCTTTACTTGTATCGTAATTAAAAGCATCAACTAAGGACGACTTAACAAAATCGAAGAGCTGATTAAGGTTATAAACCTCTTTTAGTCCAATATACTCGGTATGATTTTTCATAAGAAGTCGATGCATTTTAGCCGTGTTATAGTACATTAGCTCGTCACGTGATATCAGCACCATGCACGTTAAAATAATGAAGTATTTTCCATAGAGGATAAGGTCTTGGGCAATATTTTTGTACTCCGAGTTAAGGGCCTGGTTGCGATAGCGTTCTGTGATCAGCATCTGAACTCTCATGCTGCTTAAACGTTGTTTTAAAAAATTAAGGCGATTGTACTCCTTGTCGTCTTCTTTCGTTTCGCTGTGATACTTAGGCATGCTTCGTGGCCAAAAAGACACATCAATGGAAATTACTAGATATTTAATCGGATCTGCGAATATCATTTGAAAAAACAGAACTATCACTACTGTCAAAAATAGGTTTTTCGCGTATTTCGTCTCATGTTCGAATCCCGAATAGATAATCATCAAACTCACGCAAGTAAAGATGATAAAAGTCGTGAATGCAAAAAAAAAAATCCTACCCTTTCGCTTGTCCATTGCTAATGCTTTACCGATTATATTTTGTGTGCAATATTATCTAGTTTTTAAAATTCTACAATACAGAACTGACAAGAGAAAAAATAATTTTATATATTTTCTAAACGAACTAGATTAAAAGTGAAAAACCACAAAATATTAAAACAAGTCACAAACTCAAACACATCACCCCAATCTGTCAATAATTTGTGTGAAATATTACTTTCGATGTAGATTTTCTGTGATAATGTACATTCAACTATCGAGCATGTAAACCAAGAGAGAGGGCCAGCGGGCCCTCTTTGTTAACTGAAAAGATTTTGCCTAATATCGGTTCGTGGGGAAAAATTTCCCTTCCGTTTGTCAACTTATTCTGCCTACTCGTTGAAAAGTGATCGGCGTAATATATGAAAAAAAAATATTTAAGTTTAAAAATGAATTTATACACATATATATATATAATTAATACATCGGGACATCATAATTTTTTTTTTCTACTATTATTCATTCTTTCATCTAAATTATATGTAAAAAATAGTTTTAATATGTAAACTATATTATTTTAATGTAACTTAAGTATTCATTTTTATGTAAAAAAAAGACGTAATAAAATAAAAAATATAATACGAATAAAATTTATTTATTTATTAGGAAGGTTTTAGCTCGGCTCGACCAGATTTATTGCGAGTAACCGTTCATACGGTTGCTGCGCCACTGTTATATGCGTGATTCATATATTTAATTGCATATTCTTAGCTTTCCACTGTTTTTATACCCTTAACCCATTGAAAATGGGTAAAAAGGGTATAATGGATTTGTGCAAAAGTATGTAACAGGGAGAAGGAAGCATCTCCGACCCCATAAAGTATATATATTCTTGATCAGCATCAACAGCCGAGTCAATATAGCCATGTCCGTCTGTCCGTCTGTCCGTCTGTCCGTCCGTCCGTCCGTCTGTCCGTCCGTCCGTCCGTCCGTCCGTCCGTCCGTCCGTCCGTCCGTCCGTCCGTATGTATGAACGCGTCGATCTCAGAGACTATAAGAGCTAGAGACTCCAGATTTGGTATATAAGCTCGCCTAATCCCTAGGCAGTACAAGTTTGTTTTAGATTTTCGATAACTCTTCCCGTTTCCGATATACACATGTCATCGATAACAACAAAATCTTCAATTTAGAATACTATTTGATGCAGTTTGAAAGATTAGACTAAATAAAGACAACATGTGAAAATTTTATTGAAATCGGCTGAGAAATACTGGAGATATGGAGTATTGAAATTAAGAAGGTATGCCCTATACGCGTATACATACAGCCACTCACACATACTTGCAAGCACTGACTGTATGCGTAAATTATAGGGTTAAGGGTATAGTCTAGTCGGGATTTCTCGACTAGAGCCTTCTTACTTGTTAGTCTTAATAAACAAAAAAAAACTAAAAATATGCGCGCGCTTTTTTTTCAATGTGTGTGTAAATTTACATGTGCATGTGCTTTTATGCTTGAAATTTATAACGATACGGTCTAGAATTTGAAAGTTATAAATTAATGCAAAACCAATCAGAGTTTTTCAAATCTAAATCATTTATAACTTATTGATAATACATTATCTTAAAATGGAAAACGTTAAACTAAAATTGAAATTTGGTTCTATGCCCACGCTGCAACTAGGTAAGTTTCAATGCATGCAAATATGGATGGCGGTGTTCTTATCATTCGCCAAATATGTTTGATTGTTATTTGTATGTGTTTGTTTGATATACATATGTTAACTAATAATTTAGTACTGTGATTGTTTCTTTAGCCGTGATTGTCTTATTGTTTGTGGTCAATTATTCGTTTCTGCAAGTCTTGCTCATTCTGTAAGTTTATGTCCGTTTATATGTGTATGTGTATTCTTGCACAATTTTATATACGCAATGATTTATATTATATTGGAGACACTTTTCACAACACCGTTTTAAATAGCAATCAAATACGATATTGTTTCATTAAAAACTGCAACACCTTCCATACTAAATTTATTTCCGACAAATGCTGAAATAAATTCGGAGTGGATGTCCATCTGCGAGTTGAAGCCAGAGCTTAAAAACAACAAAAAGCTCTTTATATGCAGAAAGAAACTTTATCCCACGGACATACTCAAAAACAAAATAAAACCAAATGAGCGTCTTATAATGAATGTGCAAATTAGCTCTGTAATTTAATCTGAAGCAGCGACAATAACGCACAGAGACCACGTGGAAGAGACAACAACATGCACTCGTTGCGAGTTATACTGCCGCAACGAAAACTATTGGCGTAATGCATGTGTTCAAACAAATACAAAGTATGAAAATTTGGGGGTACAGTTTGAGAAACTTCAAGAAGAAAGCGCGGCTCTTACAGAAAAAAAGATAATAATAAGAACTGGTCCTTACAATGGGTTTTTATACCCTTAACCCATTGAAAATGGGTAAAAAGGGTATAATGGATTTGTGCAAAAGTATGTAACAGGCAGAAGGAAGCATCTCCGACCCCATAAATTATATATATTCTTGATGAGCATCAACAAGCGAGTCGATATAGCCATGTCCGTCTGTCCGTCCGTATGTATGAACGCGTCGATCTCAGAGACTATAAGAGCTAGAGACTCCAGATTTGGTATATAAGCTCGCCTAATCCCTAGGCAGTACAAGTTTGTTTTAGATTTTCGATAACTCTTCCCGTTTCCGATATACACATGTAATCGATAACAACAAAATCTTCAATTTAGAAAACTTTTTGATGCAGTTTGAAAGATTAGACTAAATAAAGACAATCTGTGAAAATTTTATTGAAATCGGCTGAGAAACACTGGAGATATGGAGTATTGAAATTAAGAAGTTATGCAATATATGCGTATACATACGCACACTCACACATACTTGCAAGCACTGGCTGTATGCGTAAATTATAGGGTTAAGGGTATAGTCTAGTCGGGATTTCTCGACTAGAGCATTCTTACTTGTTTTTATTTACACGCTTTACAAAAATAAAAGTCGTAGACAGTAAGTGAAATGGGAGGACCAAATTCAAATGAGCTAAAGATAGGTGCCCATTTTACAAGATTTTAGTTTGAGTTATTGAACATTTTTCTTTACTTTAAATATTTTCTTGGATGCCTTCATGACGTAATAATTACTTCATTGTGTGTGCTTTTGTTTCTTATTAATCTAATTTACATTATTTATAATTATAATTCTTATTCACTAAAGTTAACAATCCTGTTTAGTGGATATTTGTTTTTAATATGCGCGTTTTGTTTTTGTTGTGGGTCTTATATTTTTGTTTTTGTTGTTATATTAAGTATTGATGTGTGTGTGTATAAAAGCACCAAAGCATGTATAGCTTTAAAATTATCACTATTTAATATTTTCAAAATTTCAATCTTATCAAACTTATTACAATATATCATAAAAATTCGCTGTGAGCATCGCTTAGTTCGTTCTTTGTTACTCGGGACGGTCACGCATGTGTAGAGAGTTCGGGGGAGTATACGGGTTCTTAACGCATCTGGCCTCCTCCAGCAGCTGAGTAGGTAGGCCTTGGCCTCATCCATCCTCCAGCGGCTTTTTTACGCCTCTAATTGAGGACCTTATGGTGTATTGTACCGCGAAGGCGCGGCCGGCGTGGATGGTATGGACGGTGGCTTTAGTCTGGCTAAACATACGTATGCCTCGCCACCGAAAGTTTCGCACAATATTGGCTGTGGCAAGCTTGGCTTGGGCGAAGTTCAATTTTACTTCCCCTTATTCGCACAGCCAAGCTAGATGCTAGCAGATTAATTTTTTAAGCCGCGTCTCTTCACCAAAACATTTCACCAGGTAATAGCGGAAATGCGTGAAGCTGCAGGTGCATATGTTAGCAGCGCAGCCGTGCAGACTTGCATGCCGATCAGGTGATCGTTATGGGTTGCCACAGGTTTTATCTTTACCCACTGGGTGGAGATGAAAATTATGCCAATTATCTTGTTTTGAGGAATGTGAATTTTAAAAAATGATCAAGTACGATGAAAATTCCAACATTTAATTTTTTTGTAGGCGGAAGAGGTCCGCTAAAATCTATATATAATCTTCGAAAGGGTCTCTCGCTTGACACTTGACTACCCATGGGCGATTTTACACAATTGCCTATATAACTACGTACATCAACCACCATTTTCGCCCAAAAGACTGATCCTGTGTTAAGCGGATCACTTATTCACCTATTCACATATTCTGAAACATATAGTTTCCAACAATTATCAATACTACTGGTCTCACACAAAATACTACGCCGATATATAAACATATCTATGACTTTAACATCAGGGGGATTCACTGTTTCACTGTTGTTTCTCAACTTGCAATATTTCTGAATCTGAATCTAAATCTATCTCAGAAAAATATCACTGTCGAGGGTGACAATATCGTCGACCCCCTCGTAACATCTTGAAAACGCATCAACTGCGACATTGTCACTACCTTTTCGATACTGAATATCGAAGGAAAACCTTCGCAATTTAATTGCCCATCGCACTAATCTGCCACTCAGATTTGCTTGGTTCATTAACCAACGAAGACTTGCATGCTTGGTAACGAATTTGAAAGATTGACATTCGATGTACACGAGAAACTTTTTAATCGCTAAGACGACTGCTAAACATTCCAATTCGGTAACAGTACAGTTACGCTAAGCCTTGCTTAACTTTTTCGACATATATACTATTTCATAATTCGGATGTATTAAAAGCGGTTCAGTGCGCTTGATGTCAACGAACGCTGCTTGAGCTTCGTCGCAACAATTCGGTAAGCGGAAAAATTGCAGTCGAATACTGGAAAATAAAACGCGGATACCATACTGTCATCCCTAGAAAACTTCTTAACTGCCTGCGCGTCTTTGGCACAGGAAATTTATCTACAGCTTGAATCTTATCAGGGTTAATATGCACAAAGCCTTCTTCTCCCAGGACATTAAAAAGATAATCTAAGCAAAATTGACTTTTTTAACGTTTATCGTTAGTCCCGCTTTTCTTAACTGCGTTGAAATAGTATCTAAATGCTTCAAGTGTTCGTCGAAACTTATTAGTAAGAGATCATCATATAGACATGAGATTTCAACTTATACGGAATGACTTGGTCCATTAGTCGGCACAAAGTTTATGGAGCATTAGTAAGGGCAAAAGGCATCCGTTTAAACTGGTATAGTGGTCGATTTGGAATGGTAAAAGCTGTTTTATGCGTGAGTTTACATTTATCGAATTTGCCAAAATGCATCTTTTAAATATATTTTGGATATGCAATGCACTGGAGGAAGTCTACTACTTAGTCCATCAAGACTTTGCATCGGATACGCATTCATTACATTACCAGCATTTAAATTTCGCGCATCTAGACAAAATCTAACCTTCCCAGGTATAACAACGACTGTAACTGGAGAAGACAATGGGGATGTCGGAGCTTTTTCAATTACGCCTAGTTGTATCATTCGATCACCTTTTTCGCATAATAATTTAAATTGGTTTGGCATCTGCTGTGTCGATCTCATGATCAACCAAAAATTTCTCCCCAAGACCACTACGTTCCGATGAAGGAAAGGTATCGATAACCGATTATAATTTGTTTCTTTGAACTGAATGAAGTTCTTTGTTTGAAATTTCTTCATTTGTGCTATTTATTTCATTCACAACATATGTAGATTGGATTGAAATGCCAAAGGCTTTCCAAAAATTCATTCCACATATAACATTTTGTTTGATGGAAGGTACAATCAAAAATGCGAAATCTATTTTTAAGGAATTTAACGTTACAGGTATATGCACTAAACCTGCCACTATCTTCTCATGACCATCGGCTGTCTGAACCTCCCCATTTTATTTCTCGACTTTTATCGGTTCTGAGATAAGGGTATAATTTCGTACGGTTTATTTATAATTGAAGATATTGTGTAGAGATTAAGGCGATGTTTATTACGCCAAAAATTCCTGCTGCTTTTCGCTCTCTATTCTATCGCAAAAGTACTTTATACGGTTTAAAAATTGGAGATTTACCTGGTATATTAAATAACTTAATAGGTACATCAGGTAAATAAGATTTGACTGGTAAAGATAAATGTAAGTCTGGTAAGATTGTTTTAGTATCGAAGGCTAATGTCGAATGTTCGCTTTCGGAACTCGATGAACATCCGTGAATGAGTTTTCCGATTTAGACTTGCAATGACCACAATTCGGCTTATACATATCTAATAGTCTACATCCATAGCTGAAAACTTGAAAACTCGTCAAGAATTGCAAGATTTGGAGTTTATACATGAAGAAGTTCATGAATTAATTCAGGCTTGAAATTATGCCTTACTTCTATAATTAAGTCACTCTCTGACATGGGTTCTCGAAGAGAATCAGATATTGCTATTATCGCGTCAAGAAACCCATCAAATTTTCATTTAATTGATTTTCCAGTTCATTATTAATTTAATTTACTTGATGCAAAAATGCATGTGGAATGAATAATGTTAAACAGCATACTTTCTTAATTTCAATGCTCCATATCTCCAGTGTTTCTCAACCGATTTCAATAAAATTTTCACAAATGATTTCGTCTAATGTTTCAAACTGCATCAAAAATTTTTCCAAATTCAAGATTTTGTTGTTATCGATTACATGTATATATCGGAAACGGGAAGAGTTATTGAAAATTTAAAATAAACTTGTACTGCGCGGGGACTAGTCGAGCTTATGTACCAAATCTGGAGTCTCTAGCTCTTATAGTCTCTGAGATCGACGCGTTCATACATACGGACGGACGGACGGACAGACGGACATGGCTTTATGGGGTCGGAGATGCTTCCTTCTGCCTGTTACATACTTTTGCACAAAACCATTATACCCTTTTTACCCATTTTCAATGGGTTAAGGGTATAATCACTGTACATATTCCACCATAGAGTCAACTTGTAATTACTAAGCAACTTCGAGGAATTATGAAGCAACTCGAGGTAAATCAAAGAGCTGGACACCATGCTTCAGTTTCTTAAAAAAAGTTCATGTTTTACTGTGAGCGAACCCCAAAGCAATGCCAAAAGAGATTCGAAGGGAGCAGATTGTGCATCTTCTTTAATTACAAACAAGTAAGAAGGTCGAGAAATGCCGAATAGACGATACCCTGAACCCTGTACTTTACGCGTACAGTCAGTGTTTGCAAGTATGTGTGTGTGTGTACGCCTATAGTGCATACTTTCTTAACTTCAATGCTCCATATATCCGGTGTTTCTCAACCGATTTTAATAAAAACAGATTCTCATTATTTAGTCTAATCTTTCAATCTGCATCAAGATTTCCAAATTCAAGATTTTATTGTTATTGATCATATGTGTATATCGGAAACGGAAAGAGTTATCGAAAATTTTAAACAAACTTCTACTGCCTAGGGATTAGGCGAGCTTATGTTCCAAATCTGGAGTCTCTAGCTCTTATAGTATCTGAGATCGACGCGTCCATACATACGGACGGACGGACGGACACATGGACATGGCTATATCGACTCGGCTGTTGATGCTGATCAAGAATATATATACTTTATGGGCAGATGCTTCCTTCTGCCTGTTACATACTTTTGCACAAAACCATTATACCCTTTTTACCCATTTTCAATGGGTTCAGGGTATAAAAACTCTTATTGTGAGGATGGTGATAATGATCTTGAAAAGGATTGTATTTGTGATCCGGATCAGCCAATACACATAGAGGAATGCGAGGCATTATATCCTGGCATAGACATTAATCGTTGTGAGGAAAACGCAACAAGTGTGCCTGATGTAGCTATCGGAGAGCCTGTCGCACACAGATACTTTGACAGTTACTTGATTGCGAAAAAGAAATTTTATTGCCCACATTGCGATACACATCTCAAACATATGTACTCATTTTCATCTGACAGCTATGAAGACCTGATCCTCACATGGAATTTTGCTATGGACAAAAATCCCTCTTCGCTACAATATTCAGTCAAGCAACGCACAAATTGAACATATGTGGCAGAATAAATGATAAGTGTGTTCGCCTTACCAATGAGATTAATCCGGAGTGGTTTGATGTAAACAGCAATTGCTACAGCCACCGAATGCAAATATTGAAAAAACTTCTAGTTATACTTACAAGAAAGCGTGCAAGGTGGCTGCAGCACGAGAAGCTGTTGGGGATATCGGCAGCAAAAAATGGACCCCAAGCGAAGAAATTTATTATTTGTTATGGTCGGCGATGTGCTATCGATGGTTTTGGAGGGTCGTGTAGGCCAAGAGATTCGATAGGTGTCGGCGTTTTTGAGGGAATAACAAGTAAGAAGGCTCTAGTCGAGAAATCCCGACTAGACTATACCCTTAACCCGATACTTTACGCATACAGTCAGTGCTTGCAAGTATGTGTGAGTGTCTGTATGTACACGCGTATAGTGCATACTTTCCTAATTTCAATACTCCATATCTCCAGTGTTTCTCAACCGATTTCAATAAAATTTTCACAGGTTGTCATTATTTAGTCTAATCTTTCAAACTGCATCCATTTTCCAAATTGAAGATTTTGTTGTTATCGATCACATGTGTATATCGGAAACGGGAAGAGTTGCCTAGGGATTAGGCGAGCTTATGTACCAAATCTGGAGTCTCTAGCTCTTATAGTCCCTGAGATCGACGCGTTCATACATACGGACGGACAGACGGACGGACGGACGGACGGACGGACATGGCTATATCGACTCGGCTGTTGATGCTGATCAAGAATATATATACTTTATGGGGTCGGAGATGCTTCCTTCTCCCTGTTACATACTTTTGCACAAAACCATTATACCCTTTTTACCCATTTTCAATGGGTTAAGGGTATAAAAAAAAAGAAAAAAGGGCCGAGATGGATCGAGCAGAAAGGAAGAAAAAGAGAGGAGAGAGAAAAAGATGTGCTGCTGATGCACGCAGTAAAACACGTGCAAAATTGAAATTAAAAATTAAAAGAAAAAAAAACAAATTTAAGTAAGTGGCGCGGGCAGAACAAAAAAAAGAAGCAAAATAGGAGTCTAGCATCAACTGCTACAATTTCTGGCCGAAGCAGTCAAGTCAGCAGTTCGCACACATCAGGAGTGGCCAAGGCAGATGCAGGAGACAACCAGACGAGGATCAGCAAACCCGTCGATGGGAGTATCAAGTTTGTGTCCGTAGAGATAGCGCCCCCAAAATAAGTGAACATCAGCGCTTGCGCAACAGCCATACAGCCGCCGTCACAGGCACAGTGGGCCGCGACCGATGGCCGAAATGCCCTAAGCAGGCTTAGCTAATTAATTCATTTGGCAATTTATATCCGCCCCTAGTTATTTAGTGATCATTTATTTATAATCATGCAATTTATTATCATTTAATTTATTATCATTTAATTTATTTAGTTAGCCATTCTTTCTACGTTTTTGTGTATTGTGTATATGTTCTGTGTTTATTAGTTCGTGTTCCTTTTTTCTTCATTTAAATACTTTCTTCATTCTTTTTTTTGATTTATATAAAGTAAATTTAATTTAAGAAAGCCATGTATAGTTTTAAATGAATAAATATAAGTGTGTATTGTTTATCTAAACATGTGTGAGTAGTTATTTATGTGTGGGTGGGACGATTGTGTGTTGATGTCGGGGTAAGTTGTTGTTGATAGTACTGTGTTATAGGGGGTCGGCAATCAAATGCAAACATGCCGACTCATAGGTAGGGAGGGCAGCATTGGGGGTAAATGTTTCCACCTTTTTACCTTTTGTATGTCCAATAATTGTCCGAATCTGTAGAGATTTGGTTTTCACCCGTTAGTTTTTGTTAGTTATTCGTAAAGAAAAATATAAATTTATTGTTACACCGGCCAGCACTGTATCCAGGTCTTATCCATCCCTGAGTGACCGATTTGCCAGCTAGCTATCAATACAGTGTTGGGAAGGAACAGCCGGTTCATAACATATTTTAATTTAACAGGCTGACAATCAATGAGAATGTAATAGATAGAGAGGTAACAAGAATACCCCTCCACTGTTAAAAAAAATCGTAGACGTACGCTTAAGCTCGTCTCCCCCCTTCTTCTTTGTGCTCGTTTATCACTTGTGTGCTTATACTACTGGTCCCGCGGCCATATTTGATTTAGTTTTTGTTTCAATTGCTCATGTGTTCTCGTATGTATTCGGCACTGTCTGTCTATGCTGAAAGCCTAATACATATTTCGAAGCATGAACTCTTATAGTTATGAATACTTTGTGACTTGGGTGTGATGAAATTGTTAAATAATACGTATAATATAGAATTAATATTTTTTTTATTCTATTTAAGTAAAAAATTAAAACAATAAAAATAAGTTATTTCAATATAAATTATTAATAATATAAATTAATATATATAAATTTTTGTATATATTATATTTATTAATCATTCATTAATTTCATTTTAGAAGCAAATTTGTTTACATTATACTAATTTGTTCTGTCGACACCAAAAAGTCTGCAAATGACCTGCTGCTTGTGTGTGCACTATGCTTCATCGCAGACCTATGGTTAAGCTCGTCTCGCTCTTTCTTCTTAACGTCTTGTTTGGTTCTACTTCTGGACCTGCCTCAATATTCGAATTCGTCCGTCTTTTTGTGTATGCATGTGAACAATTCTAACGGGAATTGGCAAAAGGTCTGCAGACGGACTGCTGTATGTGGCTCCCGCCCTCTTTTTGTGTATGCATTTCTGTGCGCCCAGCGGGTATAGGCAAAACGCAAAAATACTAACAACAACAACACGTGATGGTTGTCGTTGCTGGAACGCACAAACTGCATAATGTTATTTTAATATCCTTTATTAAAAAATGCAATTATGCTCTATGAAATTATAAATATATACTTTTAATACACGGACATTTCATGTTAATTATCTGAATGGAAAATGCGTTTATTTTATGGTTAGTGTTAATTTGGTATTTAGTCATTTTAAACATGTTCAATAAGTCATTAAGGATCTACCTAATTCCCAATATATACATGCGCATATATATTTTGGAAGTCATATTTAAGTATATCACATTTTGCCATACAATTTCACAAGTTCTGACAAAGTCTATACTACTCTCCCATAATACCCTATATCTAAGGCATTGGCAAGCAGATTGAACTAAAAGTCGAAAATTGAGAAACTCAAGTTCTGCGACAACAACAAGAGGAATGAAGTCAGGCAACAGCTAATCGTTGTCTCACGCATCACACTCGTCGTATTGTATTTGTTGTCTGTTGAGTACCCATCATTATTTATATTAAATAATATTTAGCAAGTACGCAAGTGAATGAATTGCTGCATCCCGTTATTTTCAGCAAAACAATTAACCAAAACAAAATGCATTCTTCAACTCCGAAAATACTCAGATGTTAAGTGCTTTTTATGAGCCCGTTCTTAGAGAGCACTGAATGTGCTCCGAGTATCCTAAATGTATGTGTTTACTCCAAATACGATCGAAGCCTCGGCTCTTTTCAGACACTTTATTTGGAGCGCTCCGAGCTAGGTTTCTGGAGTTTTAGCATTGCTTTCATACGCCTTTCTGACACTTGTGAAATAGTAACACTAATTCGCCAATGACTCGATGCTCCCAAAATTAAGGTACACCATTGGACATTACTTGCTCTTATACTAGTAAGGTTACTTTATATACAATAACGCTCCGTTGTTTCGAAACAAAAAACTTGTATTAAATTTTTAGTAAAAACTGAAACATACAAGTTTGTCAAACTGATTAAATTATTTATTATTAAAAATTTTATTATGTATATGTTTGTTTATACATATATATATTTTTACTAATCCCTTTATTATTTATTTATTTTATCTCGATATAAAAACAACTAAGAAGACTATATATATAAATGTGTGTGTGTACACGCGTATTCATATAGTACAATACATCATTACTTGACTTAACTTCAATCTTGCCCTGTGTTAACAATATTCACTAAATTTCGGAATCGGAAAGAGTTATCGATTATTTGAAACTCAAAATCTGTAGTTTTTAGCTCTAAGATCGACGCGTTCATACAACTCAACAATTCAACCCTACATCCCTTTCATCATAATTTGAAATAGTTTTAGACGCAATCCTACGAAGCACGCCATAGAAAACCCAGAAACTAAAAAATAACTACAACCAGCAACAAATTTACCATCCTTGTTCAACACTGGTCAGATGTCCTAAATAACCCAAACTATCTTCCAAGTCATAGAAGCAAACATAACATAACTTTGAACACTCATAGGATCCACACTCGGACTAAACCGAAATACCCGACCAAATGATAAATGAACAGAAAAATATCTCAAGCACAACAAAAACAAGTAAGAAGGCTCTAGTCGAGAAATCCCGACTAGACTATACCCTTAACCCTATACTTTACGAATACAGGCAGTGCTTGCAAGTATGTGAGTGTACGCGTATAGTGCATACATTCTTAATTTCAATACTCCATATCTCCGGTGTTTCTCAACCGATTTCAATTTTAACAGATTATCATTATTTCGTCTAATGTTTCAAACGGCATCAAAAAGTTTTCCAAATTCAAGATTTTGTTGTTATCGATCACATGTGTATATCGGAAACGGGAAGAGTTATCGAAAATTTAAAACAAACTTGTACTGCGCGGGGACTAAGCGAGGTTATGTACCAAATCTGGAGTCTCTACCTCTTATAGTCCCTGAGATCGACGCGTTCATACATACGGACGGACAGACGGACAGACGGACGGACGGACAGACGGACAGATGGACATGGCTATATCGACTCGGCTGTTGATGCTGATCAAGAATATATATACTTTATGGGGTCGGAGATGCTTCCTTCTGCCTGTTACATACTTTTGCACAAAACCATTATACCCTTATTTCCCATTTTCAATGGGTTAAGGGTATAAAAATTTCCAGATTGTCATTATTTCGTTTAATGTTCCAAACGCCTTCTCCAAATTTTTAAAATTCAAGGTTTTATTGTTATCGATTCTATGTGTATGGAAACGGGAATTTGAAACAAATTTGTACTGCTAAGGGCAAAGAAAAACTTTTGTTTCAAATCTGGAGTCTCTAGCTCTCATAGTCTTTGAGATTGATGCGTTCATAAATAAAGCCGGACGGACTGAACACATGGATATATCGACTTGGCTGTTCGTTCCTTCTGTCTGTTACATACTATTGCACAAAACCATTATACCCTTTTTACCCAATTTCAGGGGGTTCGGGGTATAAAAAAAGCGACAGCGGCATGATTTATATACATTTCACTAAACCACAATTTGTAAGTCAATTTTTACTTCAGTAATAATCTACAAATATAGTAGGCCCAACTGCTGTAAAATCATATTTCGGGTTGTCAGGTTGTCAGCGTTTTGTAAATAGTATTCATCTAAATAAAATATTATTCATTCATTCATTTTAAAATGATTGCCTTTCTGCAAAAAAATCTATTTACCATGATTATTGTAATTATGATTTTCGTTTGTGTATGTCTTATCATATTTCTATCAGGATTTTATCACGAGTCAACGAAGATTAGATCGATTCTGGTTAGTGTGTTCCTTGTGATTGTGATACTGTTTCTTGTTGGCGATACAATAAAGTTCGTACTGTTGGCAGTTGATAGGGCCTTCTGGCCGCGCAAACTGGCGTCTTATAGCAGTGACAGCGATGCAACTATCCACACACGCAAGGATTACCTGCAGATGCGACTTAATACGTTGCGCTATCAGCTGCTGGTGACGGAAGAACATCGCAACGAGAAACTTAATTTGATGTATCAAACTATTGCAAAGGACCTGATGCTCTATGGCAAATATTTTTTTCTACTTATGTGCCTGGTGCTGGTGACGCGAGATATGCTCCTCTACTACAACACAGATGCTCAAAAGAAGCTCTTTATGAACAATCTAACGCACTCTATGGGGTTAAAATCAGTGTGTAAGCTTGACAATGTCTATTCGTTTATTGAGTCCTCGCTTGTGAGCACCTTTGAGCCAAACACTACTGAAACAGGAAATCATAACTGGTTGTATGGCGATCACACTAGCAAATTGGGAGTTGTGCGATTACGACAGCTGCGCAGAAAAGAAAATTTTCACACGGGCTGGGATCCCGTCGAATTTTCCAAACTTGACTATATGCCCAAATGGGAGTTGCCCTATCAACGAATGCAATACACTGATAAATATTGGAGAATATATGAACCCTGGCTGTCCATTAGTCCAATTTTTAGTGCAACGGATAAGATTTTTTTCAACTTCGAGTATGATGGTTACTTTCAGAATTATCCGGAGCTTCAGGGCTATGTAACACTGCTCTCCCGCAGCTATAACAATAGTTTGAAGGTGATTAACTACCTTGAGAAGAATCATTGGCTTACATACAACACCTCTGCTGTTTTTATGGACTTTACGCTCTTCAATGTAGATGCAAATATTTTCACCATATTTACTTTAGTTGTGGAAAAAACGCCTTTTGGAACGGTTGTGTCCACAGGGAGCATTGCTAGTGCTAAACTGCAATTACTTGCTCAGCTAGGAACTGGAACTGGCTTGATCATTCTTGTGGTGTATGTCATTGTGGTCATACAGTTTGCCAAGACTGTGTTACTTACCCTATGGTTTGAGCCTTTTAAGCTACGCAGCATGTGGACCAAGTTGGACTTGATAATCCTGGTGCTTAACATTACTGTGATTATTCTAGTAAGCGCACAGGAAATTAGCGTATCGTATCTGCTCGCGCAGGTGGAGAGTTCCAGCAAACTAGAGTTTCTTGACTTTCGCTTTCCATCACGCTTGCATGAAGTGACCAGCATTATGATTGGCTTTCTCATCTGTTTCACAACTTTGCGTTTGTGGCGTGTGCTGAAGTTTGCTAAGATTTTTCAGCTATTTTCGGCCACGTTGTACTCGGCATGGCAGGCTTTGGCTAGTACTGCCATGATAATTCTTATTTTTTTAATCGGGTTTGGAATGGCAAGTGTCATTATCAACGGTAATAATGCGCTCAGCTTTAGCCAACTCTTTAAAAGCATTGCAACGTCATTGTGTTTTTCCTTTGGCTTTAGCTCCAATATCTCGCCAAATGATTTATTTTACGGTGGCCCTCTTCTGGGTATGGTTCTCTATTTCGTTCTGACTTTTGTCATTGTCTTGCTGATGATGAATCTATTCGTTTCAACCATTAACGATTATTTCACGCATGCAAAGCACCAGCAAGATGCAAAAAATGTGCGCCGCATTAACTTTCTTCAATTCTTGCGGGTCGAATATGCTGGTATATTTAAATTCTTTCAATCCCGGCCATGTTTTAACAAGGCCTACAAGCAACGTAACCGCACAGTTTCCGAGAACATAAAACGGGTCTTAGACAATAAGGATCTATTGTCTTCAAAAAGCAAATACGGTGCGTTATTCACTGGCAGTGAAACCTTTAAACACGCAAATTATAAGCTTCATATTGAAAGACTGTTCACTGTTGCGGCTATTTTGCAGACCCAAATGGAATTACTGGAGCACCTGTTTTTCAAGGACGAAACTATTTATTTAGATATTACTGACGATGCTCAAGATAATGATTCTGACTACGAAGATACGAACTCTGCTTAATTAAATTTACTAAAACCCAATTAATATTTTTGTCTCCAAAAAAAAAAATACACATGAAAATATGGCCATTGAGACTGACGATTTATTATACCCTTAACCCATTGAAAATGGGTAAAAAGGGTATAATGGTTTTGTGCAAAAGTATGTAACAGGGAGAAGGAAGCATCTCCGACCCCATAAAGTATATATATTCTTGATCAGCATCAACAGCCGAGTCGATATATAGCCATGTCCGTCTGTCCGTCCGTCCGTCCGTATGTATGAACGCGTCGATCTCAGAGACTATAAGAGCTAGAGACGCCAAATTTGGTACATAAGCTCGCCTAATCCCTAGGCAGTACAAGTTTGTTTTAAATTTTCGATAACTCTTCCCGTTTCCGATATACACATGTAATCGATAACAACAAAATCTTCAATTTGGAAAACTTTTTGATGCACTTTGAAAGATTAGACTAAATATTGACAATGTGAATTTTATTGAAATCGGTTGAGAAACACTGGAGATATGGAGTATTGAAATTAAGAAGGTATGCACTATACGCGTATACATACACACACTCACACATACTTGCAAGCACTGACTGTATGCGTAAAGTATAGGGTTAAGGGTATAGTCTAGTCGGGATTTCTCGACTAGAGCCTTCTTACTTGTTTTTTGGATAATTGTGTTACCGCAATTAAATCAAAACATATATTTACAAGTTACATAGGAGGACCTAAAGTGCCGAAACAATAAAATTGAAATTGACAATATAAAGCGATTTTTGCATTTGTATAGCACACACATGATATATAAAATCAAATGGATATTCGATA